>CM072220.1:81376031-81378531 GCA_036851935.1 Coregonus suidteri
GTAGTCCTTATCCCCTATTCAGCTGTAGTCCTTATCCCCTATTCAGCTGTAGTCCTTATCCCCTATTCAGCTGTAGTCCTTATCCCCTATTCAGCTGTAGTCCTTATCCCCTATTCAGCTGCAGCGAGTATCCCCTATTCAGCTGTAGTCCTTATCCCCTATTTAGCTGTAGTCCTTATCCCCTATTCAGCTGTATTCCTTATCCCCTATTTACCTGTATTTCTTATCCCCTATTCAGCTGTAGTCCTTATCCCCTATTCAGCTCTAGGCCTTATCCCCTATTCAGCTCTAGGCCTTATCCCCTATTCAGCTCTAGGCCTTATCCCCTATTCAGCTGTAGTCCTTATCCCCTATTTGCTGTAGTCCTTATCCCCTATTCAGCTGTAGGCCTTATCCCCTATTTGCTGTAGTCCTTATCCCCTATTCAGCTGTAGTCCTTATCCCCTATTCAGCTGTAGTCCTTATCCCCTATTCAGCTGTAGTCCTTATCCCCTATTCAGCTGTAGTCCTTATCCCCTATTCAGCTGTAGTCCTTATCCCCTATTCAGCTGTAGTCCTTATCCCCTATTCAGCTGTAGTCCTTATCCCCTATTCAGCTGTAGTCCTTATCCCCTATTCAGCTGTAGTCCTTATCCCCTATTCAGCTGTAGTCCTTATCCCCTATTCAGCTTTAGTCCTTATCCCCTATTCAGCTGTAGTCCTTATCCCCTATTCAGCTGTAGTCCTTATCCCCTATTCAGCTGTAGTCCTTATCCCCTATTCAGCTGTAGTCCTTATCCCCTATTCAGCTGTAGTCCTTATCCCCTATTCAGCTGTAGTCCTTATCCCCTATTCAGCTGTAGTCCTCAATAATGATGTCACTTAGCTACTGTATCAGAGCTTTGTTAAAGAGCTTTGGGAAGTGTGTCAATGGCTGCTTCATGGTGGCGTGTCACGCCCTGACCTGGAGAGACTGTTATTCTCCAGGTAGTTTGGTCAGGGTGGTGGTGTGTCACGCCCTGACCTGGAGAGACTGTTATTCTCCAGGTAGTTTGGTCAGGGTGGTGGTGTGTCACGCCCTGACCTGGAGAGACTGTTATTCTCCAGGTAGTTTGGTCAGGGTGGTGGTGTGTCACGCCCTGACCTGGAGAGACTGTTATTCTCCAGGTAGTTTGGTCAGGGTGGTGGTGTGTCACGCCCTGACCTGGAGAGACTGTTATTCTCCAGGTAGTTTGGTCAGGGTGGTGGTGTGTCACGCTCTGACCTGGAGAGACTGTTATTCTCCAGGTAGTTTGGTCAGGGTGGTGGTGTGTCACGCCCTGACCTGGAGAGACTGTTTTTATTCTCCAGGTAGTTTGGTCAGGGTGGTGGTGTGTCACGCCCTGACCTGGAGAGACTGTTATTCTCCAGGTAGTTTGGTCAGGGTGGTGGTGTGTCACGCCCTGACCTGGAGAGACTGTTATTCTCCAGGTAGTTTGGTCAGGGTGGTGGCGTGTCACGCCCTGACCTGGAGAGACTGTTATTCTCCAGGTAGTTTGGTCAGGGTGGTGGTGGTCAGCCCTTGGAGAGACTGTTATTCTCCAGGTAGTTTGGTCAGGGTGGTGGCGTGTCACGCCCTGACCTGGAGAGACTGTTATTCTCCAGGTAGTTTGGTCAGGGTGGTGGTGTGTCACGCCCTGACCTGGAGAGACTGTTATTCTCCAGGTAGTTTGGTCAGGGGGTGGTGGTGTGTCACGCCCTGACCTGGAGAGACTGTTATTTTGGTCCAGGTAGTTTGGTCAGGGTGGTCAGGGTGGTGGTGTGTCACGCCCTGACCTGGAGAGACTGTTATTCTCCAGGTAGTTTGGTCAGGGTGGTGGTGTGTCACGCCCTGACCTGGAGAGACTGTTATTCTCCAGGTAGTTTGGTCAGGGTGGTGGTGTGTCACGCCCTGACCTGGAGAGACTGTTCTTCTCCAGGTAGTTTGGTCAGGGTGGTGGGTGTGTCACGCCCTGACCTGGAGAGACTGTTATTCTCCAGGTAGTTTGGTCAGGGTGTGGTGGTGTGTCACGCCCTGACCTGGAGAGACTGTTATTCTCCAGGTAGTTTGGTCAGGGTGGTGGTGTGTCACGCCCTGACCTGGAGAGACTGTTATTCTCCAGGTAGTTTGGTCAGGTGGTGGTGGCGTGTCACGCCCTGACCTGGAGGGAGACTGTTATTCTCCAGGTAGTTTGGTCAGGGTGGTGGTGTGTCACGCCCTGACCTGGAGAGACTGTTATTCTCCAGGTAGTTTGGTCAGGGTGTGAATATCATGTGTGTGTATTTCTAGGTGGACATTCTATATTTGTATTTCTATGTTTGGCCGGGTGTGATTCCCAATCGGAGGCAGCTGTCGCTCGTTGTCTCTGATTGGGGATCGTACTTAGGCAGCCAGTTTCCCTGCCTGGGTTGTCGGATCTTGTTTGTGTTTCGGTGAGTTTGGCTTGTTTATGTATAGCCTTCCGACGTCACGTCGACTTTGACTTTTGTTGTTTTGTCAGTG
>CM072220.1:81383531-81401031 GCA_036851935.1 Coregonus suidteri
CAGGCAGGCAGTCTACACACCATCCCCCCCCTTCACATGATGTCATCACCTGACAGGCAGGCAGTCTACACACCATCCCCCCCCTTCACATGATGTCATCACCTGACAGGCAGGCAGTCTACACACCATCCCCCCGTCACATGATGTCATCACCTGACAGGCAGGCAGTCTACACACCATCCCCCCCCTTCACATGATGTCATCACCTGACAGGCAGGCAGTCTACACACCATCCCCCTGTTACAGTTGGTATTTGGTATTTTATTAGGATCCCCCATTAGCTGTTGCAAAAGCAGCACCTACTCTACCTGGGGTCCACACAAAACATGAAACATGACATAATACAGAACATTAATAGACAAGAACAGCTCAAGGACAGAACTACATCAATACATTTTTTTATTAAAAGGCACACGTAGCCTACACATCAATACATACACACAAACTATCTAGGTCAAATAGGGGAGAGGCGTTGTGCCGTGAGGTGTTGCTTTATCTGTTTTTTGAAAAGCAGGTTTGTTGTTCATTTGAGCAATATGAGATGGAACGGAGTTCCATGCAATAATGGCTCTATATAATACTGGACGCTTTCTTTAATTTGTTTTGGATTTGGGGACTGTGAAAAGACCCCTGGTGGCATGTCTGATGGGGTAAGTGTGTGTGTCAGAGCTGTGTGTAAGTTGACTATGCAAACAATTTGGGATTTTCAACACATTAATGTTTCTTATAAAAAGAAGAAAGTGATGCAGTCAGTCTCTCCTCAACTCTTAGCCAAGAGAGACTGGCATGCATAGTATTAATATTAGTCCTCTGATTACAATGAGGAGCAAGACGTGCTGCTCTGTTCTGGGCCAGCTGCAGCTTAACTAGGTCTTTCTTTGCAGCACTCGACCACATGACTGGACAATAATGGAGATAATATAAAACCTTTATTTTTAACCTTTATTGAACCTTTATTTAACCAGGCAAGTCAGTTAACAAATTCTTATTTACAAAGACGGCCTGCACCGGCCAAACCCGGACGACGCTGGGCCAATTGTGCGCCGCCCTATGGGACTCCCAATCACGGCCGGTTGTGATACAGCCTGGAATCGAACCAGGGGGTCTGTAGTGACGCCTCAAGCGCTGAGATGCAGTGACTTAGACCGCTGCGACATGGTCTGAGCCCCACTTAACCTGTATCCCTTCGTAACCTCTCTACTTCCCTCAGCACACTTAACCATGTATCCCTCGTAACCTCTCGATCGCTGCGCCACTCGGGAGCCCAACTAGAGCCTGCAGGACTTGCTTTTTGGAGTGTGGTGTCAAAAAAGTAAAGCGTCTCTTTATTACAGACAGACCTCTCCCCATCTTTACAACCATTGAATCTACCATTTGACCATGACAGTTTACAATCTAAGGTAACACACCAAGTAATTTAGTCTCCTCAACTTGTTCAACAGCCCACACAATTCATTACCAGATTCAGCTGAGGTCTAGAATTTATGGAATGATTTGTACCAAATACAATGCTCTTAGTTTTAGAGATGTTCAGGACCAGTTTATTACTGGCCACCCATTCCAAAACAGACTATACTGGTGTCATCCATGCAAGTCTCAGTAGCATGAAATAACATCTACCTTCTCATTGAAACAGTAAAAATTGAAAAGAGTAGAGGGCCTAGAGAGCTGCCCTGCAGTACACCACACTTTATATGTATTACATTAGAGAAGCTTCCATTAACCTCTACTGGATGGGGTGTCCCGAAATTGGGACAGTTGTTGCTCAATACGGATAAATTGACTACAATGACGTTCTAAACAAAAGCACATTTTCACCTGACATATACATGTCTTATATGGGCAGAAAGGTTAAATTATTGTTAATCTAACTGCAGTGTCCAATTTCCAGTAGGTATTACTGTGAAAAGATACCATGCTATTGTTTACCATGCTAACAAAACACTTTTATCAAGGCAACTGGTTTGATACATTCATCTCTGAAGGTAAATAATGTACTTACATTCAGTAATCTTGCTCTGATTTGTCATCCTGAGGGTCCAAGAGATAAAATGTAGTGTTATTTTGTTTGATAAAATCCATTTTTATAACCTAACATGGTTCATGTTGTATTCAGCGTTTGGCCTGAATTCCGACTAGTTGAACTTGCAACAAAACATTTCAACGTAATATAAATGCTACACCTTAATTCACCCAGTCAAGTTCAGTTTTTCTGCAATCCTCAGATACTCTAGAAGGCGACCAAACTTGTTTCATGATTCTGCATGACACATTGGCTAAACAAAAGGTTATATTAGCCCACCAAGGATTGACATGATTAGGTAGCAATGAGACGGGCAGTGATCACTTGATTGACTGTCTCTTGGTCCAATGACCACCTATCGTTTTGAAAACATAGATAGCTAGATAGCCAACGAGCAGGGCTTTACAGGAGTATGTGATGGTCCTTTGTGTGAGTAAAAGACATTGTGCTGAGCTCAACAACCTACGTTGGGCAGACCAAATCGAGAGAACAAAGAGGGACTCGTATTACGCACGCACGCTCGATTAGTTCTACCAAGTTCATTGCTATTTTAGAAAGTAGAACATGGCTAATAAAACAGGAAAAGCTCAATCGAAGACCAAGTATACACATTTGGATGAGATTATTGCAGAAAACGATGGGTAAAGTGACATAGAAATTGATGAGGACTCAGTTAGTGATTACACTGTAGAATCACGCTGATTTCTTTTGGATGTGAAAATTGTAACTTTAGACTGCGAAGTAAAATACTTTCTTTATTCTCATGCACTTGTTTAAATGGTTGCATATTATTCATTTGAGATATTTTTATTTTATTTGATTGCTATATATATAATCACTATAATGAAATATGTTTACCAATAGTAAATAGGGCACTCGAAAACCACAGTGTGATAGTCAACATAAAATACACATTGGCTAGGGCTCACCCCCCCTGCTAATATAATTGATGCAGGGCTCACCCCCTGCTAAAATAAAGGTTCAATATAATAAGTAATAGTAAACTTGAGTTCTTACTGATTTTTTAAAATCTTCTATAGTGCTTGAGACTCAGTCAACATAAAATGCACAATGGCTATGCTAATACATTTTAGGTCTGTATGAATACATTGTAGGTCTATAGGCCCTATTTACTATTGGTAAACATATTTCATTATCGTGATTGTGTTCCCCAAACTCTACATAATATATGTTTATAGATGTGTGTTGTTCATTTGATGTATTGATGCAGGGCTCATCCGTAAAAGTATTGATGCGGGGCTCATCCGTAAAAGTATTGATGCAGGGCTCACCCCCCTGCTAAAAATAAAGGTTCAATATAATAAGTAATAGTAAACTTGAGTTCTTACTGATTTAAAAAAAATCTTCTATAGTGCTAGAGACTCTGACTCAGATGACCTCTGGGAGCCAACACCAAAGAGACAACATTCAAGTCCTCCAGTAGAAACTGGTTCATTCAGTCAGACCCCTGCTGCTGTTCTCTGGCTCCACACCCACCCCGCCCGGCCATCTAGATGTGTGAAGGCTAGTGTCTTATGTCTCTGGCTCCACACCCACCCCGCCCGGCCATCTAGATGTGTGAAGGCTAGTGTCTTATGTCTCTGGCTCCACACCCACCCCGCCCGGCCATCTAGATGTGTGAAGGTTAGTGTCTTATGTCTCTGGCTCCACACCCACCCCGCCCGGCCATCTAGATGTGTGAAGGTTAGTGTCTTATGTCTCTGGCTCCACACCCACCCCGCCCCGGCCATCTAGATGTGTGAAGGCTAGTGTCTTATGTCTCTGGCTCCACACCCACCCCGCCCGGCCATCTAGATGTGTGAAGGCTAGTGTCTTATGTCTCTGGCTCCACACCCACCCCGCCCGGCCATCTAGATGTGTGAAGGCTAGTGTTTTATGTCTCTGGCTCCACACCCACCCCGCCCGGCCATCTAGATGTGTGAAGGTTAGTGTCTTATGTCTCTGGCTCCACACCCACCCCGCCCGGCCATCTAGATGTGTGAAGGTTAGTGTCTTATGTCTCTGGCTCCACACCCACCCCGCCCGGCCATCTAGATGTGTGAAGGTTAGTGTCTTATGTCTCTGGCTCCACACCCACCCCGCCCGGCCATCTAGATGTGTGAAGGTTAGTGTCTTATGTAGGGATGCTAATGATCCATCACGTATGACATTCCTGGGAGTGTGTAAACTTGTGTTTTTATTTACCATGACATTTTTGTATGTTCTCTATAGTTACGGACTTGAAAATGGATCAATTGACCAATTCAGCCACTAGGAGGCCACTTGGGTACATTTGGGTCAAACTGGTGAGGGACACCTGGGTGACTTCATACTAAATGTTATGTGTCTCGCTCATTCTCGAAGGTATCAGGTCTGAAACTTTGCACATACACTGTTGACCTCTTGTGGACAACATCTTGTGGACAACATCTCCAGCTTTCCGATCTGAATCTATGGCTTTTATTGTTCATGTCAAAGATGAATAAAAATAGAAAACGTATGTTTTTTTTTTTGTTTGTTTTATCTTTTACCAGATCTATTATATTATGTTCTCCTACATTCATTTCACATTTCCACAAACTTTTCAAATAGTATCAAGAATATGCATATCCTTGCTTCAGGTCCTGAGCTACAGGCAGTTACATTTGGGTATGTCATTTTAGGAGAAAAAAAAAAAAAAAAAAAAAAAAAAAAAAAAGTATCTTTAAGATTAACTTGGAGAGCACATGATTCACTATCCAATACCTCTGTCTTAACGTGGAGAGCACATGATTCACTATCCAATAACTCTCTGTCTTAACTTGGAGAGCACATGATTCACTATCCAATACCTCTGTCTTAACTTGGAGAGCACATGCGTATGGAGAGCACATGATTCACTATCCAATACCTCTGTCTTAACTTGGATGATTCACTATCCAATAGTCTTTAACTTGGAGAGCACATGATTCACTATCCAATACCTCTGTCTTAACTTGGAGAGCACATGATTCACTATCCAATACCTCTGTCTTAACTTGGAGAGCACATGATTCACTATCCAATACCTCTGTCTTAACTTGGAGAGATGATTCACTATCCAATACCTCTGTCTTAATGGAGAGCACATGATTCACTATCCAATACCTCTGTCTTTAACTTGGAGAGCACATGATTCACTATCCAATACCTCTGTCTTAACTTGGAGAGCACATGATTCACTATCCAATACTCTGTCTTAACTTGGAGAGCACATGATTCACTATCCAATACCTCTGTCTTAACTTGGAGAGCACATGATTCACTATCCAATACCTCTGTCTTAACTTGGAGAGAGATTCACTATGAATACCACTGTCCAATACCTCATGTCTATCCAATACCTCTGTCTTAACTTGGAGAGCACATGATTCACTATCCAATACCTCTGTCTAACTTGGAGAGCACATGATTCACTATCCAATACCTCTGTCTTAACTTGGAGAGAGCACATGATTCACTATCCAATACCTCTGTCTTAACTTGGAGAGCACATGATTCACTATCCAATACCTCTGTCTTAACTTGGAGAGCACATGATTCACTATCCAATATCTCTGTCTTAACTTGGAGAGCACATGATTCACTATCCAATACCTCTGTCTTAACGTGGAGAGCACATGATTCACTATCCAATACCTCTGTCTTAACTTGGAGAGCACATGATTCACTATCCAATACCTCTGTCTTAACTTGGAGAGCACATGATTCACTATCCAATACCTCTGTCTTAACTTGGAGAGCACATGATTCACTATCCAATACCTCTGTCTTAACTTGGAGAGCACATGATTCACTATCCAATACCTCTGTCTTAACTTGGCACAGATTCACTATCCAATATGACTTCATGATTCACTATCCAATACCTCTGTCTTAACTTTAACTATCCAATGCCTCTGTCTTAACGTGGAGAGCACATGATTCACTATCCAATACCTCTGTCTTAACTTGGAGAGCACATGATTCACTATCCAATACCTCTGTCTTAACTTGGAGAGCACATGATTCACTATCCAATACCTCTGTCTTAACTTGGAGAGCGTATGATTCCGTCCACTGTTTCCTATCTGCTTGTGTATGGCTTCTCAAGATGAGTGTGGAGAGGTGGCTGCTTTTACCAACACTGACTAAATGTTTGATATCTTCTGGCATTGCAGCCCTCCTCAACCATCCTCCAACTCTCAGTAGTCCATCCTGCATCCTTGGGGATGTCATTTTAGGGGGGAAAAGAAGGGTCTGATCCTTAAGAGGTTAAAGCTTAACGAAAACCCTTTGAGTTCTATTAGATAGATAGATCTGAATCCACAATATGGCAGAGGTTGAAAAGCCATACCACACACACTACCGTTCAAAAGTTTGGGGTCACTTAGAAATGTCCTTGTTTTCTAAAGAAAATGCATTTTTTTTGTCCATTAAAATAACATCAAATTGATCAGAAATACAGTGTAGACATTGTTAGTGTTGTAAATGGCTGTTGTAGCTGGAAACGGCTGATTTTTAATGGAATATCTACATAGGCGTACGGAGGCCCATTATCAGCAACCATCAGTCCTGTGTTCCAATGGCACGTTGTGTTTGCTAATCCAAGTTTATCATTGATCATTAGAAAACCCTTTTGCAATTATGTTAGCACAGCTGAAAACTGTTGTGCTGATTAAAGAAGCAATAAAACTGGCCTTTTTGAGACTAGTTGAGTATCTGGAGCATCAGCAATTGTGGGTTCGATTACAGGCTCAAAACGTGGATTAAAGTTGGATTAGCAAACTCAACGTGCCATTGGAACACAGGACTGATGGTTGCTGATAATGGGCCTCTGTACGCCTATGTAGATATTCCATAAAAAATCAGCCGTTTCCAGCTACAATAGCCATTTACAACATTGACAGTGTCTACACTGTATTTCTGATTAATTTGATGGTATTTTAATGGACAAAAAAATTGCTTTTTCTTTCGAAAACAATACATTTCTAAGTGACCCCAAATTTTTGAACGGTGGTGTATGTTTTTTCAACAACAGGTTTGGGTCAATAATATCAAAGGCTGCACTGAAATCTAAGAGTACAGCTCCCACAATCTTTCAACCAATCATCAGTCATTTGTGTCAGTGCAGTAGATGTTGAGTGCCCTTCTCTATAAGCATGCTGAAAGTCTGTTGTTAATTTGTATTTGGTCAAACACCATTTTTTCCCCCAACAGTTTGCTAAGAGCTGGCAGCAAGCTGATAGGTCTGCTGTTAGAACCAGTAAAGGCTGCTTTACCGCTCTTGGGTAGCGGAATGACTTTGGCTTCCCTCCAGGCCTGATGACAGAGACTTTCCTATAGGCTAAGGTGACAGATATGACAGATAGAAGTGGCTATAGAATCCTCAGTAGCTTTCCATCTAAGTTGTCAATGCCAGGAGGTTTTGTCATTATTGATCGATAACAATAATTTTTCCACCTCTCCCACACTAACTTTACAAAATTCTAACTTGCAATGCTTTTCTTTCATTATTAATTGTTTTATGCATGAATACGATGGCTCACTGTTTGTTGTTGGCATTTCCTGCCTAAGTTTGCCCACTTTGCCAATGAAGTAATCATTAAAATAATTGGCAACATCAAATGGTTTTGTGATGAATAAGCCATCTGATTCGATGAAAGATGCAGTTGAATTTGTCTTTCAGCCCATAATTTCATTTAAAGTACTCCAAAGTTTTTTTTCCCTCGTTCTTTATATCATTGATCTTGGCTTCATAATACAGTTTCTTCTTCTTTTTGTTGAGTTTAGTCACATAATTTCTCAATTTGCAGTAAGTCAGCCAGTCAGATGTGCAGCCAGACTTATTAGCCACTCCTTTTGCCCCGTCTCTTTCAACCATACAGTTTTTCAAATCCTCATCAATCCATGGAGCCTTAACAGTTCTAACAGTCAGTTTCCTAACCGGTGCATGTTTATCAACAATTGGAAGAAGCAATTTCATAAATTCATCAAGTGCAGCGTCTGGATGCTCCTTCTTTTGTATGATCTCTTATACACTATTTTAGGCCCAGCTTTTGGAACTTTGGCTTTCCTGGATATAGCCACTATATTGTGATCACTGCATCCAATGGGTACGAATACAGCTTTAGAACAAAGTTCTACAGTATTAGTAAAAATGTGATCAATACATGTGCATGATCTTGTTCCTGTAGTGTTAGTAAACACCCTGATAATTTGATTCATAACCTGAACCAGATTACAGGCACTGGTTACAATGAGAAGCTTCCTCTTGAGCAGACAGCTTGATGAAAACCAGTCAATATTCAGGTCCCCAAGACAGTAGACCTCTCTGTTTACATCACATACACTATCAAGCATTTCACACATATTATTTAGATACTGACTGTTAGCACTTGGTGGCCTATAGCAACAACCCAAAAGAAAAGGCTTTAGATGTGCCAAGTGAACCTGCAACCACAACACTTCAATAACACTTGACATAATATCTTCTCTACGCATTACAGGGATATGGCTCTGAATATATACAGCAACACCTCCCCCATGAGCATTTCTGTCTCTTCTATAGATGTTATATCATTGTATTGCTACTGCTGTGTCATCAAATGAATTATCTAAGTGAGTCTCAGAAAAGGCTAATATATGAATGTTATCTGATGTTAGCAAGTTATTGATTTTAATTAACCTTATTTCTAAGGATACATATATTAACATGGGCTATTTTCAGCCCTTTCCTGGGTAGCTTTTCAGAGATAAACAGAATATGGAAAAGAGCAAGCAAAGCAAGAGAAAAAAATATACATTCAGCAGTCCATTAATCAGTTGGTGTGTGTAAGTGTGTGTGTGTGTGTGTGTGTGTGCTGCTGCGGGGTTGAAGCTACGAACCCATGGGCTTGGCTCTCTCATCCCTTCCAGGCTTCTGGGAGAGAGGCTGGACAATGAGCCTGTCATAGCGGATGTAAGCAATGTCCCCACGCGGTCTGGCAGCTTTCATGGCTGGGATAAGTTCTTTCCTCTTCTGGCGCACAGCTTCAGGATAGTCCTTGTTGAAAAATATATATACGTTCCTCTCAAGTTCTTGGCTCTTTCCAGAACCGCTACCTTGTCCTTGAACCTCAGGAACTTGACCACTATTGGCCTGGGCCTGTCACCTGGGCCGGTGGTGGGTTCTCCAGTCCTGTGGGCTTCACTCCACCTCAATCTTCCTGTGGTCCATCTTCAATTTCTCAGAGATAATTTCCCTCACTTTGTCCTCAGACTCCGTCCAGGTCTCATGTGGAGATTCTGCAATTCCGTCCACAGCCATGTTGTTCCGTATTGATTGTCCCTTCGAGATTCACACACAGAACTGATGTCCTCTCTCAATGACTTACAGATTGCTGTCATCTTGCCGTTCTCCTGTTTCACCTCATCGATCTGACCCTGGGAGAACTGCAAACTGTTCTTCAGGTCCTGGACCTCTCTGGTCAGGTCGTCCATTCTTTTATTTGTTGACTCCACCAGTATTGGGACAAAACACTTGAAGCTATTTTCTTGTTGTTATAACAACTGCTTGTAGAACTATTTTTGTTCGTTTAAAAGATCCTTCACCTGTGATAGAGAGACACCACTGTTCTCAACGGTACTCCCACCGGCTTTGGTCTTTGTCATGGTAGCTAGCAACGTTGGTTACGCTGTTACTCCTCGCAGTTCCAGACAGGGTAGGTCACAGGGAAGATTGAAAACAACAAACAGCAGGGATCTAGCCAGCCGGGACAATCCCGCGGTCCCAGCCACAATGGCTAACTGCGTCACGGACTGCGTTCAAGCCCTCAAGAAAACCCGGCTAGCTTGATAGGCAGCTAGCTAGCAGCTATGCTAGCTGCTACACCAAATAGCTCCTCAGACCTGGCCTTGGTCGGCAGGATCACTGGACAGAGAGTAGCAGTCCCAGCCAACTGCGTTGTGGGATCCAAACTAAAAAGTTAGCTATCTAATAAGAAACTTTCCAATACACTTTAAAAACAACAAACTTGGTCTCCCGAATAGGGCAGAGGTCTAAGGCATTGCATCGCAGTTTTGCGGCGTCACTACAGCCTGGGGTTCAATCCCAGGCTATGTAATTACCGGCCGAGTCCCATAGGGCGGCGCACAATTGGCCCAGCGTCGTCCGGGTTAGGGGAGGGTTTGGCCGGGGGGGCTTTACTCGGCTCATCGCGCTCTAGCGACTCCTTGTGGTGGGCCGGGCTCCTGCAGGCTGACTTCAGTCTTCAGTTGAACAGTGTTTCCTCCGACACATTCGTGCAGCTGGCTTCCAGGTTAAGTGAGCGGGTGTTAAGAAGTGCGGTTTGATGGGTCATGTTTCGGAGGAGGCATGACTCGACCTTCGCCTCTCCCGAGCCCGTTGGGGAGTTGCAGCGATGAGACAAGAGATGTAATCACGAAATTGGGGAGAAAAAAAGGGGGTAAAGATTACAAAATATAATAACAAATAACAAACCTCGTTCCGCTTTCAACAGGAAGTTGATGTCATCACCTGACAGGCAGGCGGTCTACACACCATCCCCCCGTCACATGATGTCATCACCTGACAGGCAGGCGGTCTACACACCATCCCCCCGTCACATGATGCCATCACCTGACAGGCAGGCAGTCTACATACCATCCCCCTGTCCATGATGTCATCACCTGACAGGCAGGCAGTCTACACACCATCCCCCCGTCACATGATGTCATCACCTGACAAGCAGGCAGTCTACACACCATCCCCCCGTCACATGATGTCATCACCTGACAGGCACTTGGAGTGTCAAGAAGGAGAGGGAAGACAGAAGTCTTTCTCTCGTTGGACTATGGGTAGTCTGCCTTTAACATTCTAGAGTCAGAGAGGAAGAAGACAAAGAGAAGAACATTTAACTGTAATGAGTCAGAAGACAAAAACGAAGAAGGTGAAGGTGGCAGACAGCTGATGCTTCCGCTGTCAGTGTTAGCCTAATGGACCGGCAGTCAGCTAATAGGCTAGCATCTTCACAGCGCAGCTCAGAGGTGGGCCCCTTTGCTAATGGTAAATCAAATCACCGTATTAAAGCGTTCACAGGGAAAATAAATGGAAATATGTCCGTTCCTTTTCCTCAAACCTCTTTCATTTTAATGACATAACTGAGGAGAATGGGTGTAAACCATGCCCCCCCAATTAGCCATTAAAATGATATGTTCATTTGACACCAAACACCAACGTGTCTGTTTCCTAAATTTCATCATCAAAGGGAAGCATCTGTAGGCCTTGAGGCCGTGGCCGTTTTTCATTCTGTACCTCCCGGAGTCCTGCCCACCCCAAACCAACCCCTGACTGACGGGTACAAATATTGGACAAGTTGCAATTCAGTTTGGGCCTCTCACTGTAGAGACAGGGCCTGATTTCTCCTGGGTCGCGGCATCGATTAACGGCAAACCCCCCCAAGCCCAGACAGTCAGACGAGAGGGGAAGGGAGGCAGGTGGCCAACACACATACACACACATAGGCATGCACACACACACACACACACACACACACACACACACACACACACACACGGTGGTGACCTGAATTAGACTTTAAAGAGGAAAGGCAGCGACAGATCAATCACAGCTTATTTAGAAAACAATTATTTTCATTATGGTAAAATGCTTTAATCCATCCACATGGTGTGTGTGTGTGTGTGTGTGTGTATTACATTTACATTTACGTCATTTAGCAGACGCTCTTATCCAGAGCGACTTACAAATAGGTGCATTCACCTTATAGCCAGTGGGATGAAACCACTTTACAATGTTTTGTTTTTTTGATTTGTATTTTGTATTTTTGTATTTTTGTATTTTGGGGGGGGGGGGGGGGGGGGGGGGGGTAGAGGTTGGAGGGGGGGGGGGGGGAGGGGGGGGGGGGGGGGGGGGGGGGGGGGGTAGAAGGGGGGGGGGGGGAACTTTATCCTATCCCAGGTATTCCTTAAAGAGGTGGGGTTTCAAATGTCTCCGGAAGGTGGTGAGTGACTCCGCTGTCCTGGCGTCGTGAGGGAGCTTGTTCCACCATTGGGGGTGCCAGAGCAGCGAAAAAGTTTTGACTGGGCTGAGCGGGAACTATGCCTCCGCAGAGGAAGGGGAGCCAGCAGGCCAGAGGTGGATGAACGCAGTGCCCTCGTTTGGGTGTAGGGACTGATCAGAGCCTGAAGGTACGGAGGTGCCGTTCCCCTCACAGCTCCGTAGGCAAGCACCATGGTCTTGTAGCAGATGCGAGCTTCAACTGGAAGCCAGTGGAGTGTGCGGAGGAGCGGGGTGAGTGTATGTGTGTAGTGTGTGTGTGTGTGTGTGTGTGTGTGTGTGTATTAGTCTGGAGACAAAGACTGTTCCCCATATGGCTCATGTCACTATCCTGAGGATGAAAAACCATTAGGGCTGGAGACAAAGACTGTTCCCCATATGGCTCATGTCACTATCCTGAGGATGAAACCATTAGTCTGGAGACAAAGACTGTTCCCCATATGGCTCATGTCACTATCCTGAGGATGAAACCATTAGTCTGGAGACAAAGACTGTTCCCCATATGGCTCATGTCACTATCCTGAGGATGAAACCATTAGTCTGGAGACAAAGACTGTTCCCCATATGGCTCATGTCACTATCCTGAGGATGAAACCATTAGTCTGGAGACAAAGACTGTTCCCCATATGGCTCATGTCACTATCCTGAGGATGAAACCATTAGTCTGGAGACAAAGACTGTTCCCCATATGGCTCATGTCACTATCCTGAGGATGAAACCATTAGTCTGGAGACAAAGACTGTTCCCCATATGGCTCATGTCACTATCCTGAGGATGAAACCATTAGGCTGGAGACAAAGACTGTTCCCCATATGGCTCATGTCACTATCCTGAGGATGAAACCATTAGGCTGGAGACAAACCGTGTACATAAACCTTTACTGGCCAATGATGGCAATATGTATTCATACAGCTCCCGTTTGGCTAACATCTCTTCTATCAACCTACATCGTGGTTCCCGCAGCGCTGAAATCTGCGTTGACATGACAACTGGGTCGGAGTTCCGAACCTTCTAATGGATCATGGGACAAAAGCATTCGTTTTGATTGGCTGTTCCTTGCAACTACATGTTGGGGGGGGGGGGGGGGGTGTTTCACGAAGCAATCAAGAAGCAACTATTATTTTATTATTATTATTATTATAACTCAGTTGGAAGCGACCAGCGTTGTGTGAAAGTTGCTTGGTGTAACTCCAGCCTTCAGTAGTTGGGAGTTAGGAGAATGAACAGTAGTAACAGTAATAGTGTTTTTCATCTGCAGTTTCACCTCAGGTGTACTGAACAAAAAAATGGAAACGCAACATGCAACAATTTCAAAGGTATTACTGAGTTACAGTTCATATAAGGAAATCAATCAATTGAAATAAATTCATTAGGCCCTAATCTATGGATTTCACATGACAGGGGCCCACCCATCAGCCAATAAGAATGATGATAGATACCTTTAAAAAAAAGTAGGGGCATGGATCAGAAAACCAGTCAGTATCTGTTATCAGTCGCCTCATGCAGCGCGACACATCTCATTCACATAGAGTTGATCAGGCTGTTGATTGTGGCCTGTGGAATGTTGTCCCACTCCTCTTCAATGGCTGTGCGAAGTTGCTGGATATTGCCGGGAACTGGAAACAATCAAACTGCAATTGTGTTCGTTGTCCGTAGCTTATGCCTGCCTGCCCATACCATAACCCACACGCCACCATGGGGCACTCTGTTCACAAGGTTGACATCAGCAAACCGCTCGCCCACACGACGCCATACAATGTGGTCTGCGGTTGTGAGGCCAGTTGGACGTCATGACAAATTCTCTAAAACAAAGTTGGAGGTGGCTTATGGTAGAGAAATTAACAATCAATTCTCTGGCAACAGCACTGGTGGACATTCCTGCAGTCAGCATGCCAGTTGCACACTCCGGCATTGTGTTGTGTGACAAACGGCACATTTAAGAGTGGCCTTTTATTGTCCCCAGCACAAGGCACACATGTGTAATAATATACCATTTAGCAGACGCTTTTATCCATTTTTTTGCGTGGTCCCAGGGATCGAACCCACTACCTTGGCGTTACAAGCGCCGTGCTTTACCAGCTGAGCTACAGAGGACCACATGCTGTGTAATCAGCTTTTTGATGTGCCACACCTGTCAGGTGGATGGATTATCTTGGCAAAAGGAGAAATGGTCACTGACATGGATGTAAACAAATGTTTGCACAGCGACCCAGGAGAAGATTTCAGCTCATGAAACATGGGACCAATACTTTACATGTTGCGTATATATTTCTGCTCATTGTAGTTGTCCCCACCAAGTGATTTCTCCTTTAATGGACTACTGAGAGAACACAGCGTTGGTATACATTAGATTGGATGAACTGAGAGAACACAGCGTTGGTATACATTAGATTGGATGAACTGAGAGAACACACCAGAAAACAGGTACATGAAGATACCACACCAGACAACAGATACCACACCAGACAACAGGTACATGAAGATACCACACCAGACAACAGATACCACACCAGACAACAGATACATGAAGATACCACACCAGACAACAGACAACAGATACCACACCAGACAACAGATACCACACCAGACAACATATACCACACCAGACAACAGGTACATGAAGATACCACACCAGACAACAGATACCACACCAGACAACAGATACATGAAGATACCACACCAGACAACAGATACCACACCAGACAACAGATACCACACCAGACAACAGATACCACACCAGACAACAGATACATGAAGATACCACACCAGACAACAGATACCACACCAGACAACAGATACCACACCAGACAACAGATACATGAAGATACCACACCAGACAACAGATACCACACCAGACAACAGATACCACACCAGACAACAGATACCACACCAGACAACAGATACCACACCAGACAACAGATACATGAAGATACCACACCAGACAACAGATACCACACCAGACAACAGATACCACACCAGACAACAGATACATGAAGATACCACACCAGACAACAGATACCACACCAAACAACAGATACCACACCAGACAACAGATACCACACCAGACAACAGATACCACACCAGACAACAATCTACATGAAGATACCACACCAGACAACAGATACCACACCAGACAACAGGTACATGAAGATACCACACCAGACAACAGATACCACACCAGACAACAGATACATGAAGATACCACACCAGACAACAGATACCACACCAGACAACAGATACCACACCAGACAACAGATACCACACCAGACAACAGATACCACACCAGAAAACAGATACATGAAGATACCACACCAGACAACAGATACCACACCAGACAACAGATACCACACCAGACAACAGATACATGAAGATACCACACCAGACAACAGATACCACACCAGACAACAGATACCACACCAGACAACAGATACCACACCAGACAACAGATACCACACCAGACAACAGATACCACACCAGACAACATATACCACACCAGACAACAGATACATGAAGATACCACACCAGACAACAGATACCACACCAGACAACAGATACCACACCAGACAACAGATACCACACCAGACAACAGATACCACACCAAACAACAGATACCACACCAGACAACAGGTACATGAAGATACCACACCAGACAACATCTACATGAAGATACCACACCAGACAACATGTACATGAAGATACCACACCAGACAACATCAACATGGAGATACCACACCAGACAACAGATACCACACCAGACAACACATACCACACCAGACAACAGGTACATGAAGATACCACACCAGACAACAGATACCACACCAGACAACATCTACATGAAGATACCACACCAGACAACAGATACCACACCAGACAACAGGTACATGAAGATACCACACCAGACAACAGATACCACACCAGACAACAGATACCACACCAGACAACAGATACCACACCAGACAACAGATACCACACCAGACAACAGATACCACACCAGACAACAGATACCACACCAGACAACAGATACATGGAGATACCACACCAGACAACAGATACCACACCAGACAACAGATACATGAAGATACCACACCAGACAACAGATACCACACCAGACAACAGATACATGAAGATACCACACCAGACAACAGATACCACACCAGACAACAGATACACACCAAAGATACCACACCAGACAACAGATACCACACCAGACAACATCTACATGAAGATACCACACCAGACAACAACAGGTAGACAACAGATACCACACCAGACAACAGATACCACACCAGACAACAGATACCACACCAGACAACAGATACCACACCAGACAACAGATACATGAAGATACCACACCAGACAACAGATACCACACCAGACAACAGATACCACACCAGACAACAGATACATGAAGATACCACACAAGACAACAGATACCACACCAGACAACAGATACATGGAGATACCACACCAGACAACAGATACCACACCAGACAACAGATACCACACCAGACAACAGATACATGAAGATAGATACCACACCAGACAACAGATACCACACCAGACAACAGATACCACACACCAGACAACAGATACATGAAGATACCACACCAGACAACATACATACCACACCAGACAACAGGTACCACACCAGACAACAGATACATGAAGATACCACACCAGACAACAGATACCACACCAGACAACAGATACATGAGATACCACACCAGACAACAGATACCACACCAGACAACAGATACCACACCAGACAACAGATACCACACCAGACAACAGATACACACCAGACAACAGATACCACACCAGACAACAGATACCACACCAGACAACAGATACATGAAGATACCACACCACAACAGATACAGATACCACACCAGACAACAGATACCACACCAGACAACAGATACACACCAGACAACAGATACCACACCAGACAACAGATACCACACCAGACAACAGATACGACACCAGACAACAGATACCACACCAGACAACAGATACCACACCAGACAACAGATACCACACCAGACAACAGATACATGAAGATACCACACCAGACAACAGATACCACACCAGACAACAGATACAAGAAGATACCACACCAGACAACAGATACCACACCAGACAACAGATACCACACCAGACAACAGATACCACACCAGACAACAGATACAAAAAGATACCACACCAGACAACAGATACCACACCAGACAACAGATACCACACCAGACAACAGAACTACCACACCAGACAACAGGTACATGAAGATACCACACCAGACAACAGATACCACACCAGACAACAGATACCACACCAGACAACAGATACCACACCAGAAAACAGATACGACACCAGACAACAGATACCACACCATACAGCAGGTACATGAAGATACCACACCAGACAAC
>CM072220.1:81406031-81408531 GCA_036851935.1 Coregonus suidteri
TTTTCTTATTTGCTTATGGTCCTATGCAGCTCGTTGAGTGCGGTCTTCGTGCATCGGTTTGTGGTGGTAAATAACGGCTACGAAAAATATAGATGAAACCTCTCTTGGTTAATAGTGATGTCATGAGATGCTGCCGTTCTGTCCTGCCGATGTATGGAGAAAAAAAAAACGGATTGATTAATATTTTCCAGGTCCTTGTTCAGCCACGTTGATAGGATAGTCTGGAACGGAGCTCGTCCAGTTTATTCTCCAGTGATTGCACGTTCGACCAATAGAACAGAGGTTGAAAAGGCATTTTATTTTACTCGCCGACGTGGTCTCGTCAGGTATCCCGCACGCCGGGACCTCTATAGCGCAGCCTCTTCCTTTTCAGAGTGTCACGGATTTTGGGGCCTGGTCCGGGATGAGCAGTGTGTCATTCGCCTCATTGAAGTAGAAATCCTCATCCAAATTTGAGGTTAGTGACTGCTGTTCTGATGTCCAGAAGCTTTTTTTTCGGTCATAGAAAACAATGGCGGAAACATTACGTACAAAAAAAGTTAAGATCAGCGCTAAAAAAAACAACACGTATAATAGCATATTGGTCAGGTGCCCAGTGTGTGTGTGTGTGTGTTCTGTCTGTCCTCAGACAGTGAGCGGTGCGTTATGCCAAGCTGGCTACCTCTATCTGAGCTGTATAACCTTGACTAACCTTGGGCAGTTTTATGGTGCATTTATGGGGCCGGTATAAATTATAGTGATGGCTTCTTTCAAAAAAATGCCCGTTCCGTTTTTACAGTTGGCAGCCAGATTGACAAAGCAAATGTGCCAAGGTCCTATAACTATAACAGAAGTTATTGCTAATTCTGTCGCTCGGACTGAATACGTCAACGTAGACCTCGCTCCTATAATGTCTTATATGTACAGCCAGTCAGGATGGAGACATAATGAGAGATAGTAAATCTCAATGGATACATTAAAATAAACAACACTTGTGGGTTTTGCAGTCGTAAACATGCGGCAATATTGTTGCTGTGTTTTCATATGCAGGGGAATGAAAAACCCACAAAACCCACACATTAGCATATTTATTACTTTCTTGGCAAACAAACAAAAAGCTAGGGAAACGTATTTAAACAAAGAGCTGGGGAAACGTATTTAAACAAAGAGCTGGGGAAACGTATTTAAACAAAGAGGTGGGGAAACGTATTTAAACAAAGAGCTGGGGAAACGTATTTAAACAAAGAGCTGGGGAAACGTATTTAAACAAAGAGGTGGGGAAACGTATTTAAACAAAGAGGTGGGGAAACGTATTTAAACAAAGAGCTGGGGAAACGTATTTAAACAAAGAGATGGGGAAACATATTTAAACAAAGAGGTGGGAAACGTATTTAAACAAAGAGGTGGGGAAACATATTTAAACAAAGAGGTGGAAACATATTTAATAATAATGCGCCATTTAGCAGACGCTTTTATCCAAAGCGACTTACAGTCATGTGTGCATACATTTTTACGTACAGTGAGGGAAAAAAGTATTTGATCCCCTGCTGATTTTGTACGTTTGCCCACTGACAAAGAAATGATCAGTCTATAATTTTAATGGTAGGTTTATTTGAACAGTGAGAGACAGAATAACAACAAAAAAATCCAGAAAAACGCATGTCAAAAATGTATAAATTGATCTGCATTTTAATGAGGGAAATAAGTATTTGACCCCTCTGCAAAACATGACTTAGTACTTGGTGGCAAAACCCTTGTTGGCAATCACAGAGGTCAGAACGTTTCTTGTAGTTGGCCACCAGGTTTGCACACATCTCAGGAGGGATTTTGTCCCACTCCTCTTTGCAGATCTTCTCCAAGTCATTAAAGTTTCGAGGCTGACGTTTAGCAACTCAAACCTTCAGCTCCCTCCACAGATTTTCTATGGGATTAAGGTCTGGAGACTGGCTAGGCCACTCCAGGACCTTAATGTGCTTTTTCTTGAGCCACTCCTTTGCTGCCTTGGCCGTGAGTTTTGGGTCATTGTCATGCTGGAATACCCATCCACGACCCATTTTCAATGCCCTGGCTGAGGGAAGGAGGTTCTCACCCAAGATTTGACGGTACATGGCCCCGTCCATCGTCCCTTTGATGCGGTGAAGTTGTCCTGTCCCCTTAGCAGAAAAACACCCCCAAAGCATAATGTTTCCACCTCCATGTTTGACGGTGGGGATGGTGTTCTTGGGGTCATAGGCAGCATTCCTCTTCCTCCAAACATGTCGAGTTGAGTTGATGCCAAAGAGCTCCATTTTGGTCTCATCTGACCACAACACTTTCACCCAGTTCTCCTCTGAATCATTCAGATGTTCATTGGCAAACTTCAGACGGGCATATATATGTGCTTTCTTGAGCAGGGGGACCTTGCGGGCGCTGCAGAATTTCAGTCCTTCACGGCGTAGTGTGTTACCAATTGTTTTCTTGGTGACTATGGTCCCAGCTGCCTTGAGATCATTGACAAGATCCTCCCGTGTAGTTCTGGGCT
>CM072220.1:81413531-81463531 GCA_036851935.1 Coregonus suidteri
CTGCCTAGGTACTGCAGTCTGGACGGTAGGACACTGTCTACTGTCTAGGTACTGCAGTCTGGACGGTAGGACACTGTCTACTGCCTAGGTACTGCAGTCTGGACGGTAGAACACTGTCTACTGTCTAGGTACTGCAGTCTGGACGGTAGAACACTGTCTACTGCCTAGGTACTGCAGTCTGGACGGTAGGACACTGTCTACTGCCTAGGTACTGCAGTCTGGACGGTAGGACACTGTCTACTGTCTAGGTACTGCAGTCTGGACGGTAGGACACTGTCTACTGCCTAGGTACTGCAGTCTGGACGGTAGAACACTGTCTACTGTCTAGGTACTGCAGTCTGGACGGTAGGACACTGTCTACTGTCTAGGTACTGCAGTCTGGACGGTAGGACACTGTCTACTGCCTAGGTACTGCAGTCTGGACGGTAGAACACTGTCTACTGTCTAGGTACTGCAGTCTGGACGGTAGGACACTGTCTACTGCCTAGGTACTGCAGTCTGGACGGTAGGACACTGTCTACTGTCTAGGTACTGCAGTCTGGACGGTAGGACACTGTCTACTGCCTAGGTACTGCAGTCTGGACGGTAGAACACTGTCTACTGTCTAGGTACTGCAGTCTGGACGGTAGGACACTGTCTACTGCCTAGGTACTGCAGTCTGGACGGTAGGACACGGTCTACTGCCTAGGTACTGCAGTCTGGACGGTAGGACACTGTCTACTGCCTAGGTACTGCAGTCTGGACGGTAGAACACTGTCTACTGCCTAGGTACTGCAGTCTGGACGGTAGGACACTGTCTACTGCCTAGGTACTGCAGTCTGGACGGTAGGACACTGTCTACTGCCTAGGTACTGCAGTCTGGACGGTAGGACACTGTCTACTGCCTAGGTACTGCAGTCTGGACGGTAGGACACTGTCTACTGCCTAGGTACTGCAGTCTGGACGGTAGGACACTGTCTACTGCCTAGGTACTGCAGTCTGAACGGTAGGACACTGTCTACTGCCTAGGTACTGCAGTCTGGACGGTAGGACACTGTCTACTGCCTAGGTACTGCAGTCTGGACGGTAGGACACTGTCTACTGCCTAGGTACTGCAGTCTGGACGGTAGAACACTGTCTACTGCCTAGGTACTGCAGTCTGGACGGTAGGACACTGTCTACTGCCTAGGTACTGCAGTCTGGACGGTAGGACACTGTCTACTGCCTAGGTACTGCAGTCTGGACGGTAGGACACTGTCTACTGTCTAGGTACTGCAGTCTGGACGGTAGGACACTGTCTACTGCCTAGGTACTGCAGTCTGGACGGTAGAACACTGTCTACTGCCTAGGTACTGCAGTCTGGACGGTAGGACACTGTCTACTGCCTAGGTACTGCAGTCTGGACGGTAGGACACTGTCTACTGTCTAGGTACTGCAGTCTGGACGGTAGGACACTGTCTACTGCCTAGGTACTGCAGTCTGGACGGTAGGACACTGTCTACTGTCTAGGTACTGCAGTCTGGACGGTAGGACACTGTCTACTGCCTAGGTACTGCAGTCTGGACGGTAGGACACTGTCTACTGCCTAGGTACTGCAGTCTGGACGGTAGGACACTGTCTACTGCCTAGGTACTGCAGTCTGGACGGTAGGACACGGTCTACTGCCTAGGTACTGCAGTCTGGACGGTAGGACACTGTCTACTGCCTAGGTACTGCAGTCTGGACGGTAGAACACTGTCTACTGCCTAGGTACTGCAGTCTGGACGGGTAGGACACTGTCTACTGCCTAGGTACTGCAGTCTGGACGGTAGGAACACTGTCTACTGCCTAGGTACTGCAGTCTGGACGGTAGGAACACTGTCTACTGCCTAGGTACTGCAGTCTGGACGGTAGGACACTGTCTACTGCCTAGGTACTGCAGTCTGGACGGTAGGACACTGTCTACTGCCTAGGTACTGCAGTCTGGACGGTAGGACACTGTCTACTGCCTAGGTACTGCAGTCTGGACGGTAGGACACTGTCTACTGCCTAGGTACTGCAGTCTGGACGGTAGGACACTGTCTACTGCCTAGGTACTGCAGTCTGGACGGTAGGACACTGTCTACTGCCTAGGTACTGCAGTCTGGACGGTAGGACACTGTCTACTGTCTAGGTACTGCAGTCTGGACGGTAGAACACTGTCTACTGCCTAGGTACTGCAGTCTGGATGGTAGGACACTGTCTACTGCCTAGGTACTGCAGTCTGGACGGTAGGACACTGTTTACTGCCTAGGTACTGCAGTCTGGACGGTAGGAACACTGTCTACTGCCTAGGTACTGCAGTCTGGACGGGTAGGACACTGTCTACTGCCTAGGTACTGCAGTCTGGACGGTAGGACACTGTCTACTGCCTAGGTACTGCAGTCTGGACGGTAGAACACTGTCTACTGCCTAGGTACTGCAGTCTGGACGGTAGGAACACTGT
Source organism: Coregonus suidteri (assembly GCA_036851935.1). Lineage (NCBI taxonomy): Eukaryota > Metazoa > Chordata > Actinopteri > Salmoniformes > Salmonidae > Coregonus > Coregonus suidteri. The sequence goes on from CM072220.1 coordinate 81,415,975, forward strand.
CTACTGCCTAGGTACTGCAGTCTGAACGGTAGGACACTGTCTACTGCCTAGGTACTGCAGTCTGGACGGTAGGACACTGTCTACTGCCTAGGTACTGCAGTCTGGACGGTAGGACACTGTCTACTGTCTAGGTACTGCAGTCTGGACGGTAGGACACTGTCTACTGACTAGGTACTGCAGTCTGGACGGTAGGACACTGTCTACTGCCTAGGTACTGCAGTCTGGACGGTAGAACACTGTCTACTGTCTAGGTACTGCAGTCTGGACGGTAGGACACTGTCTACTGCCTAGGTACTGCAGTCTGGACGGTAGGACACTGTCTACTGCCTAGGTACTGCAGTCTGGACGGTAGAACACTGTCTACTGCCTAGGTACTGCAGTCTGGACGGTAGGACACTGTCTACTGCCTAGGTACTGCAGTCTGGACGGTAGGTACACTGTCTACTGCCTAGGTACTGCAGTCTGGACGGTAGAACACTGTCTACTGCCTAGGTACTGCAGTCTGGACGGTAGAACACTGTCTACTGCCTAGGTACTGCAGTCTGGACGGTAGGACACTGTCTACTGCCTAGGTACTGCAGTCTGGACGGTAGGACACTGTCTACTGCCTAGGTACTGCAGTCTGGACGGTAGGACACTGTCTACTGCCTAGGTACTGCAGTCTGGACGGTAGGACACTGTCTACTGCCTAGGTACTGCAGTCTGGACGGTAGGACACTGTCTACTGCCTAGGTACTGCAGTCTGGACGGTAGGACACTGTCTACTGCCTAGGTACTGCAGTCTGGACGGTAGAACACTGTCTACTGCCTAGGTACTGCAGTCTGGACGGTAGGACACTGTCTACTGCCTAGGTACTGCAGTCTGGACGGTAGGACACTGTCTACTGCCTAGGTACTGCAGTCTGGACGGTAGGACACTGTCTACTGTCTAGGTACTGCAGTCTGGACGGTAGGACACTGTCTAGGTACTGCAGTCTGGACGGTAGGACACTGTCTACTGTCTAGGTACTGCAGTCTGGACGGTAGGACACTGTCTACTGTCTAGGTACTGCAGTCTGGACGGTAGGACACTGTCTAGGTACTGCAGTCTGGACGGTAGGACACTGTCTACTGCCTAGGTACTGCAGTCTGGACGGTAGGACACTGTCTACTGCCTAGGTACTGCAGTCTGGACAGTAGGACACTGTCTACTGCCTAGGTACTGCAGTCTGGACGGTAGGACACTGTCTACTGCCTAGGTACTGCAGTCTGGACGGTAGGACACTGTCTACTGTCTAGGTACTGCAGTCTGAATGGAGGGACACTGTCTACTGCCTAGGTACTGCAGTCTGGACGGTAGGACACTGTCTACTGCCTAGGTACTGCAGTCTGGACGGTAGGAACACTGTCTACTGCCTAGGTACTGCAGTCTGGACGGTAGGACACTGTCTACTGCCTAGGTACTGCAGTCTGGACGGTAGAACACTGTCTAGGTACTGCAGTCTGGACGGTAGGAACACTGTCTACTGCCTAGGTACTGCAGTCTGGACGGTAGGACACTGTCTACTGCCTAGGTACTGCAGTCTGGACGGTAGGAACACTGTCTACTGCCTAGGTACTGCAGTCTGGACGGTAGGACACTGTCTACTGCCTAGGTACTGCAGTCTGGACGGTAGGACACTGTCTACTGCCTAGGTACTGCAGTCTGGACGGTAGGACACTGTCTACTGCCTAGGTACTGCAGTCTGGACGGTAGGACACTGTCTACTGCCTAGGTACTGCAGTCTGGACGGTAGAACACTGTCTACTGCCTAGGTACTGCAGTCTGGACGGTTAGAACACTGTCTACTGTCTAGGTACTGCAGTCTGGACGGTAGAACACTGTCTACTGCCTAGGTACTGCAGTCTGGACGGTAGGACACTGTCTACTGCCTAGGTACTGCAGTCTGGACGGTAGGACACTGTCTACTGTCTAGGTACTGCAGTCTGGACGGTAGAACACTGTCTACTGCCTAGGTACTGCAGTCTGGACGGTAGGACACTGTCTACTGCCTAGGTACTGCAGTCTGGACGGTAGGACACTGTCTACTGCCTAGGTACTGCAGTCTGGACGGTAGAACACTGTCTACTGCCTAGGTACTGCAGTCTGGACGGTAGAACACTGTCTACTGCCTAGGTACTGCAGTCTGGACGGTAGGACACTGTCTACTGCCTAGGTACTGCAGTCTGAACGGTAGGACACTGTCTACTGCCTAGGTACTGCAGTCTGGACGGTAGGACACTGTCTACTGCCTAGGTACTGCAGTCTGGACGGTAGGACACTGTCTACTGCCTAGGTACTGCAGTCTGGACGGTAGGACACTGTCTACTGCCTAGGTACTGCAGTCTGGACGGTAGAAACACTGTCTACTGCCTAGGTACTGCAGTCTGGACGGTAGGACACTGTCTACTGCCTAGGTACTGCAGTCTGGACGGTAGGACACTGTCTAGGTACTGCAGTCTGAACGGTAGGACACTGTCTACTGCCTAGGTACTGCAGTCTGGACGGTAGGACACTGTCTACTGCCTAGGTACTGCAGTCTGGACGGTAGGACACTGTCTACTGTCTAGGTACTGCAGTCTGAACGGTAGGACACTGTCTACTGCCTAGGTACTGCAGTCTGGACGGTAGGACACTGTCTACTGCCTAGGTACTGCAGTCTGAACGGGTAGGACACTGTCTACTGCCTAGGTACTGCAGTCTGGACGGTAGGACACTGTCTACTGCCTAGGTACTGCAGTCTGAACGGTAGAGAACACTGTCTACTGCCTAGGTACTGCAGTCTGGACGGTAGGACACTGTCTACTGCCTAGGTACTGCAGTCTGGACGGTAGGACACTGTCTACTGCCTAGGTACTGCAGTCTGGACGGTAGGACACTGTCTACTGCCTAGGTACTGCAGTCTGGACGGTAGGACACTGTCTACTGCCTAGGTACTGCAGTCTGGACGGTAGGACACTGTCTACTGCCTAGGTACTGCAGTCTGACGGTAGGACACTGTCTACTGCCTAGGTACTGCAGTCTGGACGGTAGGACACTGTCTACTGCCTAGGTACTGCAGTCTGGACGGTAGGACACTGTCTACTGCCTAGGTACTGCAGTCTGGACGGTAGAACAGTCTACTGTCCTGGACTGGTGGACGGGACACTGTCTACTGCCTAGGTACTGCAGTCTGGACGGTAGGACACTGTCTAGGCCTAGGTACTGCAGTCTGGACGGTAGGACACTGTCTACTGCCTAGGTACTGCAGTCTGGACGGTAGGAACACTGTCTACTGCCTAGGTACTGCAGTCTGGACGGTAGGACACTGTCTACTGCCTAGGTACTGCAGTCTGGACGGTAGAACACTGTCTACTGTCTAGGTACTGCAGTCTGGACGGGTAGGACACTGTCTACTGCCTAGGTACTGCAGTCTGGACGGTAGGACACTGTCTACTGCCTAGGTACTGCAGTCTGGACGGTAGGACACTGTCTACTGTCTAGGTACTGCAGTCTGGACGGTAGGACACTGTCTACTGCCTAGGTACTGCAGTCTGAACGGTAGGAACACTGTCTACTGCCTAGGTACTGCAGTCTGGACGGTAGGACACTGTCTACTGCCTAGGTACTGCAGTCTGGACGGTAGGACACTGTCTAGGTACTGCAGTCTGGACGGTAGAACACTGTCTACTGCCTAGGTACTGCAGTCTGGACGGTAGGACACGGTAGGACACTGTCTACTGTCTAGGTACTGCAGTCTGAACGGTAGGCAACACTGTCTACTGCCTAGGTACTGCAGTCTGGACGGTAGGACACTGTCTACTGCCTAGGTACTGCAGTCTGGAGCAACACTGTCTAGGTACTGCAGTTAGGTACTGCCGTCTCTGCTGCTGCTCTGTCATCTGCTCTTTGTGCTTCAGTTTTTTTTTGGGAGGGGGGGAATATGTTGGAGTGTCTACCTCTCTGCAGTCTCAGTTACTGGCTGGTCGGGAGGCAAGCCTAGGTCCCGTTCCAAATGGTGCACTACTCCCAATGCAGAGCACCACCTTTTGTCCAGGGGGCCCAGTAGTGGACTGTATAGGGAATAGGGTAGCATTTTGGACAGCCGGCCGTAGTTTCTAATAAGAGACGTCTCCAGCTGTCTTTACCCCCCCAAAGGAACAGTGTGGATACGCCAGGTGGTGCAGCAGGAGAGCTGTGAGGTGAAACTAAATGCTTACAAGCTGCACCATAGCTGGCTACCTAATGGCTTTAGAATGAAGGAGAGGGTTTAGAAAGGAGGAGGAGAGGAGGTGCCATTTTGGGGATGTAGTCTCACTTGTTCTAAAACACACTAAAGACTCTGGGAAAATTCCAAAATGGCACCCTATTTCCTACAAATTGGGGTCCTGGTCAAAAAGCAGTACACTGTATAGGGAATAGGGTAGCCTTTGGGACCTAGATTAGTTTGTACAACCAGCCCTGTGGATCGTAAAAGTGCAACGTGTAAAAGCAGTGCAGGTCACGACTCGGGATGATTGACCTATTGATTAGGGTGAGAGATTTCAACCTGTGCTGAGATTTATCTCATTGCCAATTTTCAGTGTTTCAGGAAATAGATTATCGCTGAGTTTCACCAAGACACGATTACCTTGTCACCCGAAGAATGGCAAAATTAAATATATATAAAAAATAGCATCTAATTATCACAATTGATTTTGGTCATAAATGCCCTGAACCATTAAGCTATGTGTTTCAGCATTTGGGTGAAACCGGTTGGAAATCAGGAGATAGCAACCTCTTCCCACGTCTGTTCTCCTAATTTCAAACCATTTTGTGTTTCCCCCGTAAGTGAGTTTCCCTGAAGTCTTCCTGCTGATGGCTTCTCGCTCTTATCCTCTGTGACATGTGTCACAAATGGCACCCTACTCCCTTATATATAATGCCTTACTTTTGTCAAAAGTAGTGCACTTAATAGGGAAATAGGGTGCCATTTGGGACACGGACTTCTGTAGTGTTCCTGAAAAGGCATTAGGGCTGAATCTCTGAGTCTCTCAGTCTAACCATTCCAACTTCAGGCCCTTGTTTTGGCCAGCAATCAATACACGTCCCTGGGAGCATTGGTCTAACAGTTGTAGGGAAGATTGAAATGCAGCAATCTCATTGAGCTAAACTAAAGTTATATATGTTTTTCCCTGGTCTCCTCTCTGTTTCTCCCTCCCTCTGTCTCTCCCCTGGTCTCCCATCTGTTTCTCTCTACCCCTGAACAATGTAGAGACGTAGTCCATTGCATAAGAGCTGGGAATCGGGCAGGGCAGAGGGGGGAGGGAAGGAGGGAGGGAGGAGAGAGAGAGAGGAGGAGAGAGAGAGAGAGAGAGAGAGAGAGAGAGAGAGAGAGAGAGAGAGAGAGAGAGAGAGAGAGAGAGGGGGGGGAGAGAGAGAGAGAGGGAGGAGAGAGAGAGAGAGGGAGAGAGAGAGAGAGAGAGAGAGAGAGAGAGAGAGAGAGAGAGAGAGAGAGAGAGAGAGAGAGAGAGAGAGAGAGAGAGAGAGAGAGAGAGAGAGAGAGAGAGAGAGAGAGAGAGAGGGAGAGAGAGAGAGGGAGAGAGAGAGAGAGAGAGAGAGAGAGAGAGAGAGAGAGAGAGAGAGAGAGAGAGAGAGAGCGAGAGAGAGAGAGAGAGAGAGAGAGAGAGAGAGAGAGAGAGAGAGAGAGAGAGAGAGAGAGAGAGAGAGAGGGGCAACCAGTGAAGAACAAACACCATTGTAAATACAACCCATATTTATGTTTATTTATTTTCCCTTTTGTACTTTAAATATTTGCACATAATAAGACATTTGAAATGTCTTTATTCTTTTAGAACCTTTATGAGTGCAATGTTTACTGTTCATTTCACTTTTGTTTATTATCTATTTCACTTGCTTTGGCAATGTTAACATATGTTTCCCATGCCAATAAAGCCCTTTGAATTGAAATTGAAATTGAATTGAATTGAATTGAGAGAGAGAGAGAGAGAGAGAGAGAGAGAGAGAGAGAGAGAGAGAGAGAGAGAGAGAGAGAGAGGGGGGGGGGGGAGAGAGAGGAGAGAGAGATAGGGAGGGAGGGAGGGGGGGGAGTGAGATAGAGAGGATAGGTAGCCAGGGAGGGGTATTGGGAATGTGATGGGGGGGAAACGAGAGGACTTGCGGAGAACATGCGTGGTGTTTGATTAATTGAATGTGCCTTCATGAATCTATCAAACTCAGGGAGAAAAAGAGAAAAGCTGGGATACTGGATAGAAGGAAGGTAGGTTCAACACAGCACAAATATCTGTAGGGAGAAATCTGCAGGTTTAGTCCAGCACTACTGTAGATTCTAGATGTTATAGTACAGTAGTTTTAGTCCATCCCTACTGTAGATTCTAGATGTTATAGTACAGTATGTTTAAAGGGTTAGTCCATCCTACTGTAGATTCTAGATGTTATAGTACAGTAATTGAATGTTGCCATCGTGAACTCTAGATTATAACTCTGTTATAGTTATAGTAAAGTAGTTTAAAGGGTTATAGTCCTAGGAGTAGGTTAGTCCACTACTGTAGATTCTAGATGTTATAGGACAGTATGTTTAAAGGGTTAGTCCATCACTACTGTAGATTCTAGATGTTATAGTGCAGTATGTTTTAAAGGGTTAGTCCATCACTACTGTAGATTCTAGATGTTATAGTACAGTATGTTTAAAGGGTTAGTCCATCCCTACTGTAGATTCTAGATGTTATAGTACAGTATGTTTAAAGGGTTAGTCCATCCCTACTGTAGATTCTAGATGTTATAGTACAGTATGTTTAAAGGGTTAGTCCAGTCCTACTGTAGATTCTAGATGTTATAGTACAGTATGTTTAAAGGGTTAGTCCAGTCCTACTGTAGATTCTAGATGTTATAGTACAGTATGTTTAAAGGGTTAGTCCAGCACTACTGTAGATTCTAGATGTTATAGTACAGTATGTTTAAAGGGTTAGTCCAGTCCTACTGTAGATTCTAGATGTTATAGTACAGTATGTTTAAAGGGTTAGTCCATCCCTACTGTAGATTCTAGATGTTATAGTATAGTATGTTTAAAGGGTTAGTCCAGCCCTACTGTAGATTCTAGATGTTATAGTTAGTACAGTACTGTAGTATTTTAAAGGGTTAGTCCATCACTACTGTAGATTCTAGATGTTATAGTACAGTATGTTTAAAAAGGGTTAGTCCATCCCTACTGTAGATTCTAGATGTTATAGTACAGTATGTTTAAAGGGTTAGTCCATCCCTACTGTAGATTCTAGATGTTATAGTACAGTATGTTTAAAGGGTTAGTCCATCACTACTGTAGATTCTAGATGTTATAGTACAGTATGTTTAAAGGGTTAGTCCAGTCCTACTGTAGATTCTAGATGTTATAGTACATATTTTAAAAGGGTTACAGTACTGTGTTTAAAGGGTTAGTCCAGTCCTACTGTAGATTATAGTAGTATGTTTTAAAGGTTGCATAGCCCATCACTACTGTAGATTCTAGATGTTATAGTACAGTATGTTTTAAAGGGTTAGTCCATCACTACTGTAGATTCTAGATGTTATAGTACTGTATGTTTAAAGGGTTAGTCCATCCCTACTGTAGATTCTAGATGTTATAGTACAGTATGTTTAAAGGGTTAGTCCATCCCTACTGTAGATTCTAGATGTTATAGTACAGTATGTTAAAGGGTTAGTCCATCCCTACTGTAGATTCTAGATGTTATAGTACAGTATGTTTAAAGGGTTAGTCCATCACTACTGTAGATTCTAGATGTTATAGTACAGTATGTTTAAAGGGTTAGTCCATCCCTACTGTAGATTCTAGATGTTATAGTACAGTATGTTTAAAGGGTTAGTCCAGTCCTACTGTAGATTCTAGATGTTATAGTACAGTATGTTTAAAGGGTTAGTCCAGTCCTACTGTACTAGATGTTATAGTACAGTATGTTTAAAGGGTTAGTTCCTACTGTAGATTCTAGATGTTATAGTACAGTATGTTTAAAGGGTTAGTCCAGCCCTACTGTAGATTCTAGATGTTATAGTTACTGTAGATTCTAGATGTTATAGTACAGTATGTTTAAAGGGTTAGTCCATCACTACTGTAGATTCTAGATGTTATAGTACAGTATGTTTAAAGGGTTAGTCCAGTCCTACTGTAGATTCTAGATGTTATAGTACAGTATGTTTAAAGGGTTAGTCCAGTCCTACTGTAGATTCTAGATGCTATAGTGCAGTATGTTTAAATGTGCACTGTCCTTAAGTGACTTTGTCGTTAACGTGAATCCCACAAATATAAATATCCCATTCCCCCATACAAAGACAGTGTACAGGACAGTACTGTAAAGTAAATACACTACTTCTACTATGGTAATATTCTTCCGGGGTTTTCACAAAGAAATGTTACACTCTGCCACCAGAGACCGTAATAATTGAGTATTCCTTTTTCAGCATAGTTTTATGCGAGAGCAAAAGGTTTGACAGACTGATCCCTTGAAAATGACTTTATTTTGAAGTATTTTCAAATCAGAATAATGCTTTTTTAAACCCCCGGGACCAACCGCTTTTATGTCAGTGACGTACGGTGAGGTCGGTGGCTGGGCAGGCACTGGCTATTATCAGAATGATGCTTTTTAAACCCCTAGACCAACCGCCTTTCTATTGTTTGAAGTGCTGTGAGGTCAGTGACTGCGTAGGCACTTGCTATTAACAAATACAGTAAACTTTAATGAAGCCCCAAGTTCACCATAAAAACAGATAGCTCCAACAACCAGGCTACTAAAAATCAAATTAGCATAATAAAAGAAAACACCATCAAAAGCTGTCAGTTTAAGCTAGAGATATCTGTTTTTTTTTTTTTTGCATGGGGCTGCATCCCAGTGCACTCTATCCGTCCTTCCGCATCTGCGGTGAAAGTCTTCTCACGAATACGTCTGTGGCGTCCTAATGCTTATGACCCCCTCTATGGAAAGATGAGACTCTCACGAACACTCTCTCCATTTTGCTCTATGACCCCCCCCCCGACAAGTGTCACGGGACTCGTCTATCTGTTTATCCATGTATGAAGCTGTTATTCAATGTGTATCTACAGGCTAATAGAAGTAAGGCCAAATTCAATGTTTTAACCCTAAAGGGGTCCTACAATTCCAAATCAAATAGCAAAATGATCCTTGGTATGACCTTCTTAAAACAATTGTGTTAGCTTATTAGAACCCCCCCCTCACCAATTGTAAACGCCAATGTAGCCAAGATACACAAGCGATAGTAGAATCCCCCCTCACCAATTGTAAACGCCAATGTAGCCAAGATACACAAGTGATAGCCTCCGATGGTGGCATATTTCATATCATCTGACAAAATCCGCCATAGACTGTTCACTCTGCTACCGTCCGGCAAACGGTGCCGGAGCATCGGCTCTCAGACCAACAGGCTCCGAGACAGCTTCTACCCCCAAGCCATAAATAGCCACAAGACTGCTAAATAGCCAGACTGCTAAATAGTCAATTAATGGTACCTGAACTATCTGCACTGACTCTATGCACACTCAACTAGACTTTATATACACACCATATACACACTCACTCACACACACTACACTGTCACTCCCACACAAATCCCTCACACATTCAAACACTTCATACGCACACACACATATAACACACACACACACACACACACACACACACACACACACACACACACATATACCGACACAACACAAACAAACAAACACACACACCCACACTTCTCCACTCATCATATGCTGCTGCTACTCTGTTCTTTATTTTAGTCTTATTATATTATTATCTATCCTGATGCCTAGTCACTTTACCCTGCCTTCATGTACATATCTACCTCAAATACCTTATTATTATCTATCCTGATGCCTAGTCACTTTACCCTGCCTTCATGTACATATCATACCTCAAATCTATTATCTATCCTGATCAAGTCACTTTACCCTTCATGTACATATCTTCAAATACCTTATTTATTATCTATCCTGATGCCTAGTCACACTTTTACATACCCTGCCTTATTATTATCTTCATGTACATACAGTGGTTTGCGAAATATTCACCCCCGTTGGCATTTTTCCTATTTTGTTGCCTTACAACCTGGAATTAAAATGGATTTTTTTGGGGTTTGTATCATTTGATTTACACAACATGCCTACCACTTTGAAGATGCAAAATATATTTTATTGTGAAACAAACAAGAAATAAGACAAAAAAAACAGAAAACTTGAGCGTGCATAACTATTCACCACCCCAACGTCAATACTTTGTAGAGCCACCTTTTGCAGCAATTACAGCTGCAAGTCTCTTGGGGTATATTTCTATAAGCCCATTCTTTAAGGCAAAACTGCTCCAGCTCCTTCAAGTTGGATGGGTTCCGCTGGTGTACAGCAATCTCTAAGTCATACCACTGGGCTTTCACTAGGCCATTCCAAGACATTTAAATGTTTCCCCTTAAACCACTCGAGTGTTGCTTTAGCAGTATGCTTAGGGTCATTGTCCTGCTGGAAGGTGAACCTCCGTCCCAGTCTCAAATCTCTGGAAGACTGAAACAGGTTTCCCTCAAGAATTTCCCTGTATTTAGCGCCATCCATCATTCCTTCAATTCTGACCAGTTTCCCAGTCCCTGCCGATGAAAAACATCCCCACAGCATGATGCTGCCACCACCATGCTTCACTGTGGGGATGGTGTTCTCGTGGTGATGAGAGGTGTTGGGTTTGCGCCAGACATAGCGTTTTCCTTGATGGCCAAAAAGCTCAATTTTAGTCTCATCTGACCAGAGTACCTTCTTCCATATGTTTGGGGAGTCTCCCACATGCCTTTTGGCGAACACCAAACGTGTTTGCTTATTTTTTTCTTTAAGCAATGGCTTTTTTCTGGCCACTGTTCCGTAATGCCCAGCTTTGTGGAGTGTACGGCTTAAAGTGGTCCTATGGACAGATACTCCAATCTCCACTGTGGAGCTTTGCAGCTCCTTCAGGGTTATCTTTGGTCTCTTTGTTGCCTCTGATTAATGCCATCCTTGCCTGGTCCGTGAATTTTGGTGGGCGGCCCTCTCTTGGCAAGTTTGTTGTGGTGCCATATTCTTTCAATTTTTTAATAATGGATTTAATGGTGCTCCGTGGGATGTTCAAATTTAGGATATTTTTGCATAACCCAACCCTGATCTGTACTTCTCCACAACTTTGTCCCTGACCTATTTGGAGAGCTCCTTGTCTTCATGGTGCCGCTTGCTTGGTGGTGCCCCTTGCTTAGTGGTGTTGCAGACTTTCAGAACAGGTGTAAATATACTGAGATCATGTGACGCTTAGATTGTACACAGGTGGACTTTATTTAACTAATTATGTGACTTCTGAAGGTAATTGGTTGCACCAGATCTTATTTAGGGGCTTCATAGCAAAGGGGGTGAATACATATGCACGCACCACTTTTCCGTTATTTATTTTTTCGAATTTTTTGAAAAAAGTTATTTTTTTCATTTCACTTCACCAATTTGGACTATTTTGTGTATGTCCATTACATGAAATCCAAATAAAAATCAATTTAAATTACAGGTTGTAAATGCAACAAAATAGGAAAAACGCCAAGGGGAGTGAATACTTTTGCAAGGCACTGTATGCACATTTCCTGACTACCCAGACTCCTTGCTCCGGCCAAACGCTACGCCACGGCCACAGACGTTAGTTTCTTCTCCGCAATGAGTGTGGATCTGAGTACCTCCCCGATGACTTCTAGAACACAAACACATTCTAACCGTTCTGATTGGTCCCCAGAAACTGATTGGGTTGGACCAGAGCCAGAGCGTTTACGTGGGTAAAGCAGCATTTTGAAAATGTGTCACTGGCTTTGATACTCTGACTAGAAATGATACAATAGCTGATGACTTTTTTTTTTCACCTCATCACAAACGACTTCAATGATGGCAGCCTCAGACTGAAGTATGTAGCGAACATGGAGCAGCCGAAGAATTCAGTTTGAGTCACGAGGCAGGTTAATTTTTTTTGCTAGCCAGTTAGCTTCGTTCAGTTCAAGGGATGCAAGTGCCAAATGATGCAGACACGCCCAAATGCACAGAGCCCTACCCCAAGGCTTACCTACACAGTATGTTTAGGCAATATGCATGCACAAAATATAAAATCGGTTCAATGCAACGACTGAAGCTGGCCAAAGCAGGGAGGCCTATCCTGACCCTGTCCATTAATAGTGACTGGAGTCAGGAACGGCCGCGCGTCAAGGATATTCATGGTTTGAATGGATGGAAGGGAGGGCTTGAATACCCTGGAGCCTTTCTTCAGGTTTTGATGCAGCTTTAGCACATCTTGATGTGTTATGCATTAAAAACCTGTTTATTGGCTTTTCATAACAGCTTTTTTTTTTGGGGGGGGGGGTGGGGGGGGGGGGGGGGGGGGTGAATCACAGGGTAATGGGGTCCTGGTCAAAAGCACTGCACCTCAGTGCTGAGGCGTCACTACAGCCCCGGGTTCGATCCCAGGCTGTGTCACAAACAGCCGTGACCGGGAGACCCATAGGACGACGCACAATTGGCCCAGTGCCGTCCGGGGTAGGGGAAGGTTTAGCCAGGGGGGGGGGGCTTTCCTTGGCTCATCGTGGTCTAGCGATTCCTTGTGACGGGGCCGGGGCGCCTGCAAGCTTACTCCGCCGTCAGTTGAACGGTGTTTCCTCCGACACGTTGGTGCGGCTGACATCCGGGTCAAGCGAGCTGTGTGATAAGAAGTAGGCGGCCAGGTGGGTCATGTTTCAGAGGACGCATGACTCGACCTTCGCCTCTCCCGTGCCCATTGAGGAGTTGCAGAGATGAGCCAAGGGACCTAATTCGTGGAGAAAACAGAGTAAAGAAATAAGCTTGTGGCTATACCACACTGAACACACCTGTTCTGGGTCGGACCTGGTTAGTACTGAGACCACCTGGGAATACCAGGTGCCGTAAGAAAACAAAAAAGATGTCACAATAAATAAATATAATAGATTATCACAGGGTGCCTACAATGAATACCCTTACTGCACGTCACTGTTTCATATCCAATCAGACACTATTCGTAAAGACAACCTTTATATCCAATCAGACACTGTTCATAAAGACAACCTTTATATCCAATCAGACACTGTTCATAAAGACAACCTTTATATCCAATCAGACACTGTTCATGTTTCATATCCTTTATATCCAAGACACTGTTCATAAAGACAACCTTTAATCCAACCTTTATATCCAATCAGACACTGTTCATGAAGACAACCTTTAATCCAAACCTGTTTTATATATCCAATCAGACACTGTTCATAAGACAACCTTTATACAATCCTTCATATATCCAATCAGACACTACAGACAACCTTTTTTCAGACACTGTTCAAATGGAACCATGGAGATTAGTTGTTATCCAATGCAGACTACAGGGTTTAGAGAATGGAAACAATTTCTAAGTCTGCATAGAAAAAGTGTTCTGTCTGCATCCCAAATTGACCCTATTCCCTATGTAGTGCACTGCCCTATGGACGCTGGATAAAAGTAGTGCACTTCATAAAGAATAGGTTGCCATTTTTGAGATAGGCTAAATCTTCTTCAATAAACTCCCTAATTTGTCCCAGTATCATCCAGGGTATTCGCAGGCATTGTGAACTTTTGGTTTGATAACCAGACATATACATTTCAATCCCTGAGCTTTCCAGAAAATATAAAAGCTCATTTATTATTCTGACAACAAAAAGTATCTGCCGCTACCTGCTACAGGCAAGCAGGGAGTTGGAGGGAGGGAGAGAGAGAGAGAGAGAGAGAGAGAGAGAGAGAGAGAGAGAGAGAGAGAGAGAGAGAGAGAGAGAGAGAGAGAGAGAGAGAGAGAGAGAGAGAGAGAGAGAGAGAGAGAAGAGAGAGAGAGAGAGAGAGAGAGAGAGAGAGAGAGAGAGAGAGAGAGAGAGAGAGAGAGAGAGAGAGAGAGAGAGAGAGAGAGAGAGAGAGAGAGAGAGAGAGAGAGAGAGAGAGAGAGAGAGAGAGAGAGAGAGAGAGAGAGAGAGAGAGAGCGGAGAGAAAGACAGAGAGAGAGAGAGAGAGAGAGAGATAGAGAGAAAGAGCGGAGAGAGCAGTAGAGAGAGAGATTTAGGGAAAGGAGACACAGAGAGAGAGAGAGAGAGAGAAAAAGCGAGAGAGAAAACAGAGAGAAATGACAGAGATGACAAACAAGAGAGAGAGAGATAGAGCTAATCTGTTGAGAAACAAGAGAGCAAACTAAGAACTAGAAACTAAGAGTTTCATGAGTTGAGTTGAGAGAGAGAGGATGTCACCATGACGATGAGATAAGAGAGAGAGAGAGAGTGAGAGAGAGAACCAGGAGAGAAAGGAACGCAAAGAGACACACAGACACAGACACAGACACACACACACACACAGAGACACACACACACACACAGACACAGAACACACACACACACAAGAGACAGACACACACAGAGAGAGAGACAGAGAGAGAGACACACAGACACACAGACACACACAGAGAGACACAGAGATCTCCCAAAGAGAGAGAAGAAGAGACAGAGAGAGAAATCAAAAGAGGGAGAGAGAAGAGAGAGAGAGAGAGAGAGATAGAGAGAAAGAGCAGAGAGAAGAGAGAGAGAGAGACAAGAGAGAGAGAACAACAACAAGAGAGTCTGAGAGAGAGAGAGAGAGAACCCCAGAGAGAGAGAGACCTACCTTTGAGAGAGCCCTTAGGGAATAGAGAGCCATTGAGAAGCAGAGAGAGAGAGCGAGACCCAGAGACTGCTGCTGAGACGTCGGAGAGAAGCAGAGACAGAATTTCAAAGAGAGAGAAAGAGACATGGAGAGAGAGAGAGAAAAAGCAGAGAGAGAGAGCTGTATTTTTAACAGAGAGAGAGAGAGAGAGATCCTGAGAGAGAGAGCAGTGCTGCCGTATGAGAGACAGAGAGAGCGAACCGCATAGAGAAGAGAGAGAGCTAGAGAGAGAGACAAACCAGAGCTATTTCATTATGGCTCTTGTCAACAGTAGTGCAGTGCAGTATTTAGGGAAAGGTTTCCATTTGGGACACAGCCCTGCTTACTGCTCCTCAATAGGAGAGTGTGAAAAAGCCAGAGAAAACACTTCCACAAATGTCTACATAGATGACAAACAATAACTTCACAGTCCTGTGCTAATCTGTTGAGAAACAACCACAGCAAACTAACAACTTAAAACTAATTGTTTCATGTGTTGTAGTTGCTTTTAGGATGTCACCATGACGATGTGATAAACCCACAGCCTAGTGACAAAGAAAACCAGGAGCTCAAAGGAACGCAAACACACACACACACACACACACATACACACACACACACACACACACACACACACACACACACACACACACACACACACACACACACACACACACACCAATCTCCCAACAGCAAGAAGAAGTGACACAGTGGGAAATCAAAAGAGGGTTATAAAGAAGCAGATAATCAACAACAACAACAACAACAACAACAACAACAACAGCATGTACACGTCTGACTTCACCCAGGGTATGTCCCAAATGGCACCCTAAATAGCGCACTACCTTTGACCAGGGCCCTTAGGGATTAGGGTGCCATTGAAGAAGCAGACCCAGAGTTCACCCAAACTGCTGCTGCCGTGAAGAAGCACTGACCAGAATTTCAAAGTTGAGCCCCGTAACATGGAGAAAGGAGAAATTAAAAAGCAGAAGCTTCTGCTGTATTTTAACACTCTCTCTCTACTATCCTCCTCGTCAGCAGTGCTGCCGTATGAAGACAGAGACGCCAACCGCATAGGGAAGACTAGCTGCTACAGAGAGTGACAAACCACACCAGTTCATTCTGGGAAAAAAGAAGACACAAAAACACTTCCCTAACAATACAGTCTTTCTAAATAAAACACTTCCCTAACAATACAGTCTTTCTAAATACAGTCTTTCTAACTTAAAACACTTCCCTAACAATACAGTCTTTCTAAATAAAGACCTGGCAGATAAATAAAACACTTCCCTAACAATACAGTCTTTCTAAATAAAACACTTCCCTAACAATATAGTCTTTCTAAATAAAGACCTGGCAGATAAATAAAACACTTCCCTAACAATACAGTCTTTCTAAATAAAACACTTCCCTAACAATACAGTCTTTCTAAATAAAACACTTCCCTAACAATACAGTCTTTCTAAATAAAACACTTCCCTAACAATACAGTCTTTCTAAATAAAGACCTGGCAGATAAATAAAACACTTCCCTAACAATACAGTCTTTCTAAATAAAACACTTCCCTAACAATACAGTCTTTATAAATAAAGACCAGGCAGATAAATAAAACACTTCCCTAACAATACAGTCTTTCTAAATAAAGACCTGGCAGATAAATAAAACACTTCCCTAACAATACAGTCTTTCTAAATAAAACACTTCCCTAACAATACAGTCTTTCTAAATAAAGACCAGGCAGATAAATAAAACACTTCCCTAACAATACAGTATTTCTAAATAAAACACTTCCCCAACAATACAGTCTTTCTAAAGAAAGACCTGGCAGATAAATAAAACATTTCCCTAACAATACAGTCTTTCTAAATAAAACACTTCCCTAACAATACAGTCTTTATAAATAAAGACCAGGCAGATAAATAAAACACTTCCCTAACAATACAGTCTTTCTAAATAAAACACTTCCCTAACAATACAGTCTTTCTAAATAAAGACCTGGCAGATAAATAAAACACTTCCCTAACAATACAGTCTTTCTAAATAAAACACTTCCCTAACAATACAGTCTTTCTAAATAAAACACTTCCCTAACAATACAGTCTTTCTAAATAAAACACTTCCCTAACAATACAGTCTTTCTAAATAAAGACCAGTTAGATAAATAAAACACTTCCCTAACAATACAGTCTTTCTAAATAAAACACTTCCCTAACAATACAGTCTTTCTAAATAAAGACCTGGCAGATAAATAAAACACTTCCCTAACAATACAGTCTTTATAAATAAAGACCTGGCAGATAAATAAAACACTTCCCTAACAATACAGTATTTCTAAATAAAACACTTCCCTAACAATACAGTCTTTCTAAATAAAGACCTGGCAGATAAATAAAACACTTCCCTAACAATACAGTCTTTATAAATAAAGACCTGGCAGATAAATAAAACACTTCCCTAACAATACAGTATTTCTAAATAAAACACTTCTAACAATAACAATACAGTCTTTCTAAATAAAGACCTGGCAGATAAATAAAACACTTCCCTAACAATACAGTCTTTAGAAAATAAAGACCGGGCAGATAAATAAAACACTTCCCTAACAATACAGTATTTCTAAATAAAAAAATTCCCTAACAATACAGTCTTTCTAAATAAAGACCTGGCAGATAAATAAAACATTTCCCTAACAATACAGTCTTTCTAAATAAAGACTGGGACATAAACAACAATTAAAACAGATGCAGAGTAACAAAGAAACAATACGTCTGATGTGTTGGTTGGTTAGACCACATGTCCATCTATAAGACTGATGTGTTGGTTGGTTAGACCACATGTCCATCTATAAGACTGATGTGTTGGTTGGTTAGACCACATGTCCATCTATAAGACTGATGTGTTGGTTGGTTGGACCACATGTCCATCTATAAGACTGATGTGTTGGTTGGTTAGACCACATGTCCATCTATAAGACTGATGTGTTGGTTGGTTAGACCACATGTCCATCTATAAGACTGATGTGTTGGTTGTTGTTTAGACCACATGTCCATCTATAAGACTGATGTGTTGGTTGGTTAGACCACATGTCCATCTATAAGACTGATGTGTTGGTTGGTTAGACCACATGTCCATCTATAAGACTGATGTGTTGGTTGGTTAGACCACATGTCCATCTATAAGACTGATGTGTTGGTTGGTTAGACACACATGTCCATCTATAAGACTGATGTGTTGGTTGGTTAGACCACATGTCCATCTATAAGACTGATGTGTTGGTTTGGTTAGACCACATGTCCATCTATAAGACTGATGTGTTGGTTGGTTAGACCACATGTCCATCTATAAGACTGATGTGTTGGTTGGTTAGACCACATGTCCATCTATAAGACTGATGTGTTGGTTGGTTAGACCACATGTCCATCTATAAGACTGATGTGTTGGTTGGTTAGACCACATGTCCATCTATAAGACTGACTGATGTGTTGGTTGGTTAGACCACATGTCCATCTATAAGACTGATGTGTTGGTTTGGTTAGACCACATGTCCATCTATAAGACTGATGTGTTGGTTGGTTAGACCACATGTCCATCTATAAGACTGATGTGTTGGTTGGTTAGACCACATGTCCATCTATAAGACTGATGTGTTGGTTGGTTAGACCACATGTCCATCTATAAGACTGATGTGTTGGTTGGTTAGACCACATGTCCATCTATAAGACTGATGTGTTGGTTGGTTAGACCACATGTCCATCTATAAGACTGATGTGTTGGTTGGTTAGACCACATGTCCATCTATAAGACTGATGTGTTGGTTGGTTAGACCACATGTCCATCTATAAGACTGATGTGTGGAGGTTGGATAGACCACATGTCCATCTATAAGACTGATGTGTCGGTTGGTTAGACCACATGTCCATCTATAAGACTGATGTGTCGGTTGGATAGACCACATGTCCATCTATAAGACTGATGTGTTGGTTGGTTAGACCACATGTCCATCTATAAGACTGATGTGGCAATTGGAAATTTAGAGTTCAAGTCACACACATCTCAACATCAACTTCTATGTGAATCAGGACAGGATCGAAATCCACACTCTTGGCAATCTCTCAACCAGCTTCACCTGGAACGCTTTTCCAAGAGTATTGAAGGAGTTCCCACATATGTTGAGCACTTGTTGGCTGCTTTTCCTTCACTCTGCGGTCTGACTCATCCCAAACCATCTAAATTTGTTTGAGGTCGGGGGATTGTGGAGGCCAGGTCATCAGATGCAGCACTCCATCACTCTCCTTGGTCAAATAGCCCTTACACAGCCTGGAGGTGTGTTGGGTCAGTGTCCTGTTGAAAAACAAATGATTGTCCCACTAAGCCCAAACCAGATGGGATGGCATATCGCTGCAGAATGCTGTGGTAGCCATGCTGGTTAAGTGTAATAAATAATAAATCACAGACAGTGTCACAATGAAAGCACCCACACACCATAACACCTCCTCCGCCATGCTTTACGGTGGGAAATACACATGCGGAGATCATCCGACTTCAAGTTCGAAATCCACACTCTTGGCAATCTCACAACCAGCTTCTCGGCGGTTGGAACCAAAAATCTCAAATTTTGACTTCTTCTTATTACTGGTGTCCTTTAGTATTGGTTTCTTTGCAGCAATTTCACAATGAAGGCCTGATTCACGCAGTCCCCTCTGAACAGTTGATGTTGAGATGTGTCGGTTACTTGAACTCTGTGAAGCATTTATTTGGGCTGCAATTTCTAAGGCTGGTAACTCTAATAAACTTATCCTCTGCAGCAGAGGTAACTCTGGGTCTTCCATTCCTGTCGCGGTCCTCATGAGAGCCGATGTCTACTCTTTGCTGATGATCTGGTGCTTCTGTCCCCAACCAAGTAGGGCCTACATCAGCTCCTTCAGCATCATAGTGCTTTATGGTTTTTGCGACTGCACTTGAAGAAACTTTCAAAGTTCTTGAAATGTTCCGTATTGACTGACCTTCGTGTCTTAAAGTAATGACGGACTGTTGTTTCTCTTTGCTTATTTGAGCTGTTCTTGCCATAATATGGACGTGGTATTTTACCAAATATGGCTATCTTCTATATACCCCCCTACCTTGTCACAACACAACTGATTGACTCAAACGCATTAAGAAGGAAACAAATTCCACAAATTAACTTTTAAGAAGGCACACCTGTTAACTGAAATGCATTCCAGGTGACTACCTCATGAATCTGGTTGAGAGAATGCCAAGAGTGTGCAAAGCTGTCATCAAGGCAAAGGGTGGCTATTTGAAGAATCTCAAATATAAAATATATTTTGATTTGTTTAACACTTTTTTGGTTACTACATGATTCCATATGTGTTATTTCATAGTTTTGATGTCTTCACTATTATTCCACAATGTAGAAAATAGTTTAAAAAATAAAGAAAAGCCTGGAATGAGGAGGTGTGTCCAAACCTTTGAATGGTAGTGTATGTTTAGCCCAAACTGTTCGTTATGTCTCATGGTCTGACAAACACCGCTCTAGCTCTGTCACCTTTCACCTCATCCAATGCAAAAAAAAAAAAAAAGATATCTTTATCTTAAACTGACAGATTATTGTGGGGATTTCTGTGTTATTCTAATTAGATTTCCATGGGGGGCTGCAGACATCGACTCTTAAGGGGTTAAACATCTCCAGACCCACCCACCCGTACCATCTGTCAGGTAACGTCTCACAGCATCTCCCAGCACTCGGTCTCCCTCAATTAAAGATCTTCACACCCACCCTTCCCAAACAAGCTGGTTTCAACCTCCCCCGCCTCTGTCACCTCCCTCGCTGCCAACCTCCCTTTCTTGTGATCATTCTTGTTTTCAGCTTCACTAAAAGTTTGACATTATTAAACAATAATGTCTCTCTCTTAAAGTCCAATACAGTGGGACTGACCTTGTTAGCGCCAATTGTAGGTGTTTCATATTGGTATTATAATATCATGTTATCACATTACTGTTCAGTACTGACTCATATCATGTTATCATATTACTGTCCGGTACTGACTCATATCATGTTATCATATTACTGTCCAGTACTGACTCATATCATGTTATCATATTACTGTCCAGTACTGACTCATATCATGTTATCATATTACTGTCCAGTACTGACTCATATCATGTTATCATATTACTGTCCAGTACTGACTCATATCATGTTATCATATTACTGTCCAGTACTGACTCATATCATGTTATCATATTACTGTCCAGTACTGACTCATATCATGTTATCATATTACTGTCCAGTACTGACTCATATCATGTTATCATATTACTGTCCAGTACTGACTCATATCATGTTATCATATTACTGTCCAGTACTGACTCATATCATGTTATCATATTACTGTCCAGTACTGACTCATATCATGTTATCATATTACTGTCCAGTACTGACTCATATCATGTTATCATATTACTGTCCAGTACTGACTCATATCATGTTATCATATTACTGTCCAGTACTGACTCATATCATGTTATCACATTACTGTCCATATGACTCATATCATGTTATCATATTTTCCAGTACTGACTCATATCATGTTATCATATTACTGTCCAACTGACTCATATCATGTTATCATATTACTGTCCAGTACTGACTCATATCATGTTATCATATTACTGTCCAGTACTGACTCATATCATGTTATCATATTACTGTCCAGTACTGACTCATATCATGTTATCTAAATTACTGTCCAGTTCCCCTCATATCATGTTATCATATTACTGTCCAGTACTGACTCATATCATGTTATCATATTACTGTCCAGTACTGACTCATATCATGTTATCATATAACTGTCCAGGGTCTGACTCATATGGCATGTTATCATATTACTGTCCAGTACTGACTCATATCATGTTATCATATTACTGTCCAGTACTGACTCATATCATGTTATCATATTACTGTCCAGTACTGACTCATATCATGTTATCACATTACTGTCCAGTACTGACTCATATCATGTTATCATATTACTGTCCAGTACTGACTCATATCATGTTATCACATTACTGTCCATATCATGTTATCACATTACCGTCCATATCATGCTATCAAGTCTCTTTTCATATGTATAGAATCAGAGCAAGGCAACTGTTCATATCTGTTCTATAGCCAGGCAGTATTAATCTTTAATAGTTTAAGACTGAAATAAACCCCTTTTACCTCACACTAAGTCTGTGTCCTAAATGGCAGCCCTTTCCCCACAGGGCTCTGGTCATCTGGCAGCCCTTTCCCCACAGGGCTCTGGTCATCTGGCAGCCCTTTCCCCACAGGGCTCTGGTCATCTGGCAGCCCTTTCCCCACAGGGCTCTGGTCATCTGGCAGCCCTTTCCCCACAGGGCTCTGGTCTCATATCATCCTGCAGCCCTTTCCCCACAGGGCTCTGGTCATCTGGCAGCCCTTTATCCCCACAGGGCTCTGGTCATCTGGAATCCTTTCCCCACAGGGCTCTGGTCATCTGGCCAAGCCCTTTCCCCACAGGGCTCCATTTCTGGCAGCCCTTTCCCCACAGGGCTCTGGTCATCTGCAGCCCTTTCCCCACATATCAGCAGCCCTTTCCCCACAGGGCTCTGGTCATCTGGCAGCCCTTTCCCCACAGGGACCCAATAAACATGTTTGGAATCATTAAGTAGAACCTCTTAGTAATATATATTACTGGTTAGTCATCTGGCAGCCCTTTCCCCCACAGGGCTCTGGTCATCTGGCAGCCCTTTCACCACAGGGCTCTGGTCATCTGGCACCCCCTTTCCAATACAGGGCTCAACAAATCATTTGGCAGCCCTTTCCCCACAGGGCTCTGGTCATCTGGCAGACCCTTTCCCCACAGGAATCCTGGACATCTAGACCCCCTTTCCCCACAGGGCTCTGGTCATCTGGCAGCCCTTTCCCACATTAGGGCTCTGTAGTCAAAAGGGCCAACAAATCTTTGGAATCCTGGCCAATAGACCCCTAGCACATTACAGAGAAGAACCAACAAGGTTTGTTTAGAATCCAAAGATACATTAGTTTTCTAACTTACAGAGAAGAAAACAAACCATCTGGGAGAATCACCAAAGTCTACATTAGACATTGTAGTGGAATACAGATTGACCCAACAAACCATTTGGAAAAAAAAAGACTTTTCTACCTCTGGTCCAATACAGAGAAGACCCAACAAACCATTTGGATCTTCTCTACCTGTCCAGTTGTTTGATTGCCCTTGACCCAACAAACCATTTGTTCCTTCTGACACATCATGACCCTGTAGTCCAATACAGAGAAGACCCAACAAACCATTTGGAATCCCAGACACCTTGACCCTGTTCCAATACAGACAGACCCAATGCTTCATACATTAGAATCACTAAAGATACATAAGACCCTCTGGTCCAATATAGACTGGTTAGACCCAACAAACCAACAATACATTTGGAATACACAAAGATACATTAGACCCTCTAGTACATATATATTACTGACCCAACAATACATTATCCATCCTAAATACACATTAGACCCTGTAGTCCAATACAGAGAAGACCCAACAATACATTGGAATACACTAGATACATTAGACCCTCTAGTAAAATATTACTGGTTAGATTGATACATTATCCACTAGATACATTAGACCCTCTAGTAATATATATACAGAGAAGACCCAACAAACATTATCCATCCTAGATACATTAGACCCTGTAGTAATATATATTAGAGTTAGAACCCAACAAACCATTTGGAATCCTAAAGACACATTAGACCCTCTAGTACAATACAGAGAAGACCCAACAAACCATTTGGAATCCTAAAGACAATGTCTTCAACTTCCTCCAGAAGCACAACTGAAAGATTCTGTTTTATTGTTTTTGTTGCGTCCCAAATTGCACCGTATTCCCTATATTGTCCACTGCTATGGACCCTGGTGAAAAGTAGTGCACTATAAAGGGAATATGGTGTTATTTGGGATGCATATATTTATAAAAGCATGTGACACAAGCAATAAGCTAACATTAGACCCTAATTCACTTCCTGTCCTGCTGTCAATTGAAACACTCATTCTAATCCACTCTTCTACTGATTTGAATGGGATACCTGTACACTGTGAAATATCCTAATTTATCTGTCCTATTTCCTGATTTGCTGTCCGAATTGCTTATTAAACTCCTAGCTGAGTCCATCCACCACCCCCATCTATTGATCCAGAGATAGCAGTGGTCAAAAGTAGTGCACTACATAGTGAATAGGGTGCCATTTGGGCCACCACAGAATGACCTGTTTTCTTTTTCCCTTCCCCCCCTCCTCAAAAGTCCCTGCACTTTTACCTCCCCCTCCCCTTTTCCTCCTCCTCCCCCCTCCCTCCTCCTCCCTCCCTCCCCTCCTCCCTCCTCCTCCCTCCTCCCTCCTCCCTCCTCCCTTTCTCCTCCCTCCCTCCTCCCTCCTCCTCCTCCCTCCCCCCTCCCCCTCCCCCCTCCCTCCCCCCTCCTCCTCCCTCCTCCTCCTCCTCCTCCTCCCTCCTCCTCCCTCCTCCCCCTCCCTCCCTCCTCCCTCCTCCCTCCTCCCTCCTCCCTCCTCCCTCCTCCCTCCTCCCTCCTCCCTCCTCCCTCCTCCTCCTCCTCCCTCCTCCCTCCTCCTTCTTTCGTTCCATCCTTTCCTTTCACCGGTGGTAATGACGACACCAACACCTGCCAGTTTTATTAATGATGATGGGCAAGAACATAGAGGGAAGGGCCATTGGAATTTTATGTGCAAGAAAATGATGTGATGTTTACCTTCCACCCCTCCCTCCCTCTCCTCCCACCACCCCTCCCTCCTCCCTCCTCCCTCCTCCCCCTCCTCCCTCCTCCCCTCCTCCCTCCCCACCCTCCTCATCCCTCCTCCCTCCTCCCTCCTCCCTCCTCCCACCACCCTCATCTCTTGTCTCTCTTTAGTGGAGGGAAGTCTTATACATGCAAATAGATTCCTCCCCTGATAGAGGAGGGAAAGGGGAGGAGGAGAGGAGGAGAGGAGAGGAGGAGAGGGAGGAGGAGGAGGAGAGGAGGAGAGAGGAGGAGAGGAGTTGGAGAGGGAGGAGAGGAGGAGAGGAGGAGGGAGGAGGAGAGGAGGAGAGGGAGGAGGAGAGGAGAGGAGGAGGGAGAGGAGGAGGAGAGGGAGGAGAGGAGGAGGAGAGGAGGAGGAGAGGAGAAGAGGAGTTGGAGAGGGAGGAGAGGAGGAGGAGAGGAGGAGAGGAGGAGAGGGAGGAGAGGAGGAGAGGAGGAGGAGAGGAGGAGGAGAGGAGGAGGGAGGAGGAGGAGTTGGAGAGGGAGGAGAGGAGGAGGAGGAGAGAGGAGGAGGAGGAGGGAGTTGGAGGAGAGGAGGAGGAGAGGAGAATGAGTAGCAGATCACAGCGTAACATTACGACAGTCCCCACTTTCATTTATTAATTACCCAAGGTGGGCCTCACATTTGTCAACGACGCCTCCGATTCCCGGCAGAGCTGGCTGATGGATGAAGGGATGATGAAGAGGGAAAATCAAGGTGCCAGCGTCCTCTGGTTGAGGAGCATGGGAGGCGACAGGCCGCGTTGTTCTACACTCACATAACTTCAAACAGTTGCCAGAGGCGATAGGAGCCTCATCATTCCCCGCCTGTCCGAACCAGTTGAGGGAAGTCACACGGGGAAGAGATCAAGAGATCAGGTGAGTTGAAGCGATGAGAATGAAGTCCTCACAGGCCACTGAGTGTTGTGTTAATGCTGTGATTTACAGATACACTTCAATCTGTTACATTAACTTGCTACTGTATCAGTAATTATCTTGTGTTATTCACCTCGTGTTTTTTCTGAGTTTTGATATGTAATCTTCTTTTACCTTACGTTTTTCAGAGTTGTTATATGTAATCCAATTTTACCTCGTGTTTTTCTGAGTTTTGACATGGTTTACAATTGTTATGTATAACCTCCTGTCAATCATTTGAACCATGGCAAGGAAGAAACACATGCACTGACAGCATCAAAGTATTAAGACAAGTCATAACAAAATCTTTCATTTGAGTTTCATGAATCCCAATCACTGACATGAACCCGTTATATTAGTGACATGTGAGACCTTGGAGAACACTTACAATATGGAGAGAGGTCGGAGAGAGAGAACTAGAGAGAGAGAGAGGGAGCGAGGGAGAGAGAGCGGGAGCGAGGGAGAGAGAGAGAGAGAGAGAGAGAGAGAGAGAGAGAGAGAGAGAGAGAGAGAGAGAGAGAGAGAGAGAGAGAGAGAGGGGGAGAGAGGGAGGAAATGTAAACATCCTTCGGAAAGTATTCAGACCTCTTGACTTTTTCCACATTTTGTTACTTTATAGCCTTATTTTAAAATTGATTAAATGTTTTTTTCCCCCCTCATCAATCTACACACAATACCCCATAATGACAAGCAAAAACAGGTTTTTAGAAATAATAAAAATAATAATAATAAAAAATGAAAATAAAATGAAATATCACATTTACATAAGTATTCAGACCATTTACTCAGTACTTTGTTGAATCACCTTTGGCAGCGATTACAGCCTTGAGTCTTCTTGGGTATGACGCTGCAAGCTTGGCATACCTGTATTTGGGGAGTTTCTCCCATTCTTCTCTGCAGATCCTCTCAAGCTCTGTCAGGTTGGATGGGGAGCGTTGCTGCACAGTTATTTTCAGGTCTCTCCAGAGATGTTCGATCGGGTTCAAGTCCGGGCTTTGGCTGGGCCACTCAAGGACATTCAGACACTTGCCCCGAAACCACTCCTGCGTTGTCTTGGCTGTGTGCTTAGGGTCGTTGTCCTGTTGGAAGGTGAACCTTCTCCCCAGTCTGAGGTCCTGAGCGCTCTGGAACAGGTTTTCATCAAGGATCTCTCTGTACTTTGCTCCGTTCATCTTTGCCTCGATCCAGACTAGTCTCCCAGTCCCTGCCGCTGAAAAACATCCCCACAGCATGATGCTGCCACCACCATGCTTCACGTAGGGATGGTGCCAGGTTTCCTCCAGATGTGACGCTTGGCATTCAAGCCAAAGAGTTCATCCTTGATTTCATCAGACTAGATAATCTTGTTTCTCATGGTCTGAGAGTCCTTTAGGTGCCTTTTGGCAAACTCCAAGCGGGCTGTCATGTGCCTTTCACTGAGGAGTGGCTTCCGTCTGGCCACTCTAGCATAAAGGCCTGATTGGTGGAGTGCTGCAGAGATGGTTGTCCTTCTGGAAGATTCTCTCATCTCCACAGAGGAACTCTGGAGCTCTGTCAGAGTGACCATTGGGTTCTTGGTCACCTCCCTGACCAAGGCCCTTCTCCCCTGAATGCTTAGTTTGGCCGGGTGGCCAGCTCTTGGAAGAGTCTTGGTGGTTCCAAACTTCTTCCATTTAAGAATGATTGAGGTCACTGTGTTCTTGGGGACCTTCAATGCTGCAGACATTTTTTGGTACCCTTCCCCAGATCTGTGCCTCGACACAATCCTGTCTCATGGCTTGATTTTTGCTCTGACATGCACTGTCAACTGTGGGATCTTATATAGACAGGTGTGTGCCTTCCCAAATCATGTCCAATCAATTGAATATACCACAGGTGGACTCCAATCAAGTTTTAGAAACATTTCAAATATGATCAATTGAAACAGGATGCACCTGAGCTCAATTTCGAGTATCATAGCAAAGGGTCTGAATACTAAAGTAAATAAGCTATTTCGGTTTTTTATTTTTAATAAACTCACAAAAAAATCTAAAACCTTGTTTTCACTTTGTCATTATTGGGTATTGTGTGTAGATTGATGAGGATTTTCTATTTATTTAATCAATTTTAGAATAAGGCGGTAACTTAACAAAATGTGGAAAAGGTGAAGGTGTCTGAATACTTTCCGAATGCACTGTAGAACTATAACTTTATCTCTACCTTAGTTAGAGGATGTTATACAGTCAGGTTATAGAACTAAAATTATAACTCTTATTCTTACTTAGTGATTATTCAGAGGATGTTGCACAGCAGTGTCCAAGGACAGAGCCCTGCCTCGCGCCTCAGGAATCAGACAAAGGAGAGCGGGGAGAGAGGGCCCAGGAATTAATGAAGGAATCAAACTGCTACTACTTTACCTGAGAACTAAGGGGGCCCTCTGGACTGAGAAATAGAGAGAGAGAGAGAGAGAGAGAGAGAGAGAGAGAGAGAGAGAGAGAGAGAGAGAGAGAGAGAGAGGAGAGAGAGAGAGAGAGAGAGAGAGAGAGAGAGAGAGAGAGAGAGAGAGAGAGAGAGAGAGAGAGAGAGAGAGAGAGAGAGAGAGAGAGAGAGAGAGACAGAGAGAGAGAGAGAGAGAAATAGAGGGGGGCTATGAGAGAGAGAGAGAGAGAGAGAGAGAGAGAGAGAGAGAGAGAGAGAGAGAGAGAGAGAGAGAGAGAGAGAGAGAGAGAGAGAGAGAGAGAGAGAGAGAGAGAGAGGAGAGAGAGGGAGAGGGAGAGGGAGAGGGAGAGAGATGGGGAAATTAGGGCAGGGATTTTATGGTTGCCACCTTTCACTTCATCTCTCCTTTCCTGTTCGGCTAAGAGACTGAGAGGAGAAGAGAAGGAGAGGAGGAGAGGCTGAGAGAGGAGAGGAGGAGAGGAGGAGAGGCTGAGAGGAGGAGAGGAGGAGAGGCTGAGAGAGAGGAGAGACTGAGAGGCTGAGAGGAGGAGAGGAGGAGAGAAGGAGAGGAGGAGAGGAGGAGAGGAAGAGAGCTGAGAGGAGGAGAGGAGGAGAGGAGGAGAGGAGGAGAGGAGGAGAGGCTGAGAGGAGGAGAGGGAGGAGAGGAGGAGATGAGGAGAGGCTGAGAGGAGGAGAGGCTGAGAGGAGGAGAGGAGGAGAAGCTGAGATGAGGAGAGGAGGAGATGCGGAGAGGCTGAGAGGCTGAGAGGAGGAGAGGAGGAGAGGAGGAGAGGAGAAGAGGAGGAGAGACTGAGATGAGGAGAGGAGGAGATGCGGAGAGGCTGAGAGGCTGAGAGGAGGAGAGGAGGAGAGGAGAAGAGGAGAAGAGGAGAAGAGGAGAGAGAGAAGAGGAGGAGAGACTGAGAGGCTTGAGAGGAGGAGGAGAGGAGGAGAGGAGGAGAGGAGGAGAGGAGGAGAGGAGGAGAGGAGGAGAGACTGAAAGGAGGAGAGGAGGAGAGAATGAGAGGAGGAGAGGAGGAGAGACTGAGAGGAGGAGAGGAGGAGAGGAGGAGAGGCTGAGAGGAGGAGAGTATGAGAGGCTGAGAGGAGGAGAGGAGGAGAGGAGGAGAGGCTGAGAGGAGGAGAGAAGGAGAGGCTGAGAGGACTGAGAGGAGGAGAGGAGGAGAGGAGGAGAGGAGGAGAGGAGGAGAGGAGGAGAGGCTGAGAGGAGGAGAGAAGGAGAGGAGGAGAGGAGGAGAGGCTGAGAGGAGGAGAGAAGGAGAGGCTGAGAGGAGGAGAGGAGGAGAGGAGGAGAGGAGGAGAGGCTGAGAGGAGGAGAGAAGGAGAGGAGGAGAGGAGGAGAGGCTGAGAGGAGGAGAGGAGGAGAGGAGGAGAGGAGGAGATGCTGAAGGTTACATATAGAACAGTTTCCAACACACCTATTCAGAATGCAGTGATGTAAAGTCCTTAGGTAAAAATACTATAAAGTACTACTTAAGTAGTTTTTTTTGGGTATCTGTACTTTACTTTACTATTTATATTTTTGACAACTTTTACTTTTACTTCACTACATTCCTAAAGAACATAATGTACTTTTTACTCCATACATTTTCCCTGTCACCCAAACGTACTCGTTACATTTCGAATGCTTAGCATTTCTGGAAAATGGTTCAATTGACACACTTCTCAATAGAACATCCCTGGTCATCCCTGCTGCCTCTGATCTGACGGACTCACTAAACACAAATGCTTCGTTTTGTAAATTTTTTACAGGCCTCTAATAGCATGGGGTGTAATCTAATACACTCTGTTGCCCCCGTGTCCTGTTTTAAATTAGCTCTCCTAATTAATATTCCACTGTTATGCTAATCGTCTAACAATATTTTCAAGGCCTCATTGCTTCCGTTTTGCGACTTGGCCCAGAAACTAGACTAGACTAGAGGGTGCGTCCCAAATATCAGCCTATTGCCTATACAGTGCACTAGTTTTGACCAGGGCCAATAGGGCTCTACTCAAAGCTAGTGCACTACATAGGGAATAGGGTGCAAAAATTATGACTCAACCTTAACCTCCTGAACAGGCCAGTTCAAAACAAC
This sequence comes from Coregonus suidteri, assembly GCA_036851935.1. Taxonomy (NCBI): domain Eukaryota; kingdom Metazoa; phylum Chordata; class Actinopteri; order Salmoniformes; family Salmonidae; genus Coregonus; species Coregonus suidteri. Next base: position 81,445,965 of record CM072220.1, read on the forward strand.
TGACCACTTAGCAGAAATGTTTAAGGAGAAAAACCCAACCGTCAACCGTTCATCTCTGATGATCTCAACAGGACAGTAAACATAAGTCAGAGACAAGCACTCACACATCCTCAGGTCCTCTTGATCGTTGCCAAAAACCCCTCCGAAACCCAACGAGAGGGGAGGAGAAAATAAACGAAGAGATTGCGATATGCTAAATGGGTTTAAGTTGTGTGTCGCAGCTCCCCATTACAAGGTCACAGATGCATTTAAGTCCTCCAGAGAGGATGGGGGGGAAGGTTTGATTGAACGGATGGATCCAATGTCCCTCTCATCTCATTAGAACCATTTCTCAGCCTCGCCCGCCTCGCCCGCATCGCCCGGGGTTAATCACCACACACACCTCACGCTGTTGTTCCAGTTACATCATAATTAGTACGCAGTGGAAAGCAGAGCAATGAAACGCCCAAGCAACACACACACACGCACCACACACACACACACACACACACACACGCACACACACCACACACACACACACACACACACACACACACACAAGCACCAATGGCATTAACAGTGCAGTAACAGCCCCTCTCGGTGTGTGTGTGTGTGTGTGTTTGTGTGTGTGTGCGTGCCTTTGTGTGAGTATGTATGTGTCTCTCTCTCTACACCCCCTCCTCCCCTCCTCCCCTCCTCCCCTCCTCCCCTCCTCTCCTCCTCCCCTCCTCCCCAGGAGCCAGCTGTTTTTGGGATTGATTTCATTTATTTAATGACGGCTTCACTAATGACCCTGCTCGCTGGCTGACGGTGTCAACGACACTGCCACGCTGTCTCAGGAATTAAAGATTGGATTGGTTAGGGCCTAGGACACTGGGGAGTGGAGAGGAGGATGAGGAAGGAGGAGAAGAGGAGGAGGAGGAAGGAGGAGAAGAGGAGAGGGGAGGGGGAGGACACTGTGGACCAGGGCTGTCTTCGTCTTCCCCAGACTGTCGCGACTAGCAGGGTAGAAATTAATAACCGCTGCGTTGCATGGGCTAATTTCTCAGCTGGCGGTCGAAACTAAGATGAAACAGGAGACCTCTCAACCTCTCGTCAGAGACCAGAAGCTGCTTAGCAGATCAAGGTGTGTGTGTTGTGTGTGTGTGTGTGTGTGTGTGTGTGCTTGTGTGTGTGTGTGTGTGTGTGTGGGCCAAGCCAGGGTGGGATATTTGTTTTGATAAACTCTGTTGAAGCTCTGGAGTAGGGCCCGGTGCACAAAGGGCAATTACTATCGTCTTGGGGACAAACAAGACACCTCATTTTTAAAAGGTGGCTGCGGCCCCTCCCTGTGTGTGGTGTGTGTGTGTGTGTGTGTGGTGTGTGTGTGTGTGTGTGTGTGTGTGTGTGTGTGTGTGTGTGTGTGTGTGTGTGTGTGTGTGTGTGTGTGTGTGTGTGTGTGTGTGTGTGTGTGTGTGTGTGTGTGTGTGTGTGTGTGTGTGTGTGTGTGTGTGTGTGTGTGTGCGGCGTGCGTGCGTGTCTGTGCCTGCATGTGTGGCTGCGGTCCATTTCAAATAGAAAAGCCCTGCAGGTCTTCATGATGAATCTAAAGGAATCTAAAAGAGAGACTTCAGTAGAGTGTATTGTAATAGTATTATATAGTACGTAAGACCAGACAGAATACATATCCGACTTAGCATGAGTCCTAAATTGCACCCTATTCCCTATGTAGTGCACTACATTTGGGTCCATAGGGCTCTGGTCAAATAGGGAATAGGTGGAATAGGGTAATAGGGTGTAATAGGGTGTAATAGGGTGGAATAGGGTGAAATAGGGTGGAATAGGATGGAATGGAATAGGGGATGGAATAGGATAGGAATAGGGTGGAATAGGGGGAATAGGGTGGAATAGAATAGGGTGGAATAGGGTGGAATAGGATGGAATAGGGTGGAATAGGGTGGAATAGGGTGGAATAGGATGGAATAGGGTGGAATAGGGTGGAATAGGGTGGAATAGGGTGGAATAGGGTGGAATAGGATGGAATAGGGTGGAATAGGGTGGAATAGGGTGGAATAGGATGGAATAGGGTGGAATAGGGTGGAATAGGATGGGTGGAATAGGGTGGAATATATGGAATAGGGTGGAATAGGATGGAATGGAAGGATGGAATATAGGGTGGAATATGGGGTGGAATAGGAATAGGGGAATAGGATGGAATAGGGTGGAATAGGGTGGAATAGGGTGGAATAGGGTACCATTGTTGATGCAGATTTAGATGAGCTCAGCTGGGCGACAGATTGTGACGTGTCTTTGACCGCGATCGTTATATTTACGTAGGGTTTTGATGTCATTGGTGTCATGAGTAACATATGTAGCATAATGTACGTATTACACAGTGTCTGATTTGCCTAATAACCTTGAACTGGAACATATGCTTAAGCAGTGGATTATCAAAAACAACAAAGGCAAGGATATACTTAACAAAACTCCCAAGCCTCTGTGATGCATATTTAGCTTTTTACTTAAAAATATAGCTTGAGAGTTATTAGTATTTTTGCTATGCTTCTGAAAAAGAAAATTCAATGCCATGAAGTCAATTACTGTCCACTTTTTTTAGGTATCAAATCAAAAGAAGGAATCTCATTTGTTATGGATAGCTTGAAACTCAACATCATTTGTTGGCTTTTATCTTTGTTCTTACTGGTTTAGCCCTGAGATCAGCCCGGGGCAAAAAAGCTCTTTGGTAGCTGGTATCATCAATAAATCACACAACCTTCATTCATAATTTCTCACTGAAAGTTTATGCAGAAATGACAACACCAAGCGAATTCACATCGAAATCCCAAATGGCACCCTATTCCCTATATAGTGCACTACTTTTGACCTGAGCCCTATGGGACCAGAGCTACAATATAGGGAATAGGGTGCCATTTGGGACACACCCAGTGTCTTTGTTATGCTGTGGCATATAAAGTGATGTCAAGACTTCAACACAAGGTAGGATTAACGTGAGTTCATCAAGACTTAAACACAAGGTAGGGTTAACATGAGTTCATCAAGACTTAAACACAAGGTAGGGTTAACGTGAGTTCGTGAGACGTAGTTCATCAAGACTTAAACACAAGGTAAGGAGTTCATTAACGTGAGTTCATCAAGACTTCAACACAAGGTAGGGTTAACGTGAGTTCATCAAGACTTCAACACAAGGTAGGGTTAACGTGAGTTCATCAAGACTTCAACACAAGGTAGGGTTAACGTGAGTTCATCAAGACTTAAACACAAGGTAGGTTAACGTGAGTTCATCAAGACTTCAACACAAGGTAGGGTTAACGTGAGTTCATCAAGACTTAAACACAAGGTAGGATTAACGTGAGTTCATCAAGACTTAAACACAAGGTAGGGTTAACGTGAGTTCATCAAGACTTCAACACAAGGTAGGGTTAACGTGAGTTCATCAAGACTTCAACACAAGGTAGGGTTAACGTGAGTTCATCAAGACTTCAACACAAGGTAGGGTTAACGTGAGTTCATCAAGACTTCAACACAAGGTAGGGTTAACGTGAGTTCATCAAGACTTCAGGTAGGATTAACGTGAGTTCATCAAGACTTAAACACAAGGTAGGGTTAACGTGAGTTCATCAAGACTTAAACACAAGGTAGAATTAACACGTTCATGACACAAGGTAGGATTAACATGAGTTCATCAAGACTTAAACACAAGGTAGGGTTAACGTGAGATTCATCAAGACATCACACAAGGTAGGTTAGGGTTAACGTGAGTTCATCAAGACTTCAACACAAGGTAGGGTTAACGTGAGTTTCTAGATCAACACAAGGTAGACGTGAGTTCATCAAGACTTAAACACAAGGTAGGGTTCATAACTTAAACACAAGGTATGAGTTCATCAAGACTTCAACACAAGGTAAGGTTAACATGAGTTCATCAAGACTTCAACACAAGGTAGGGTTAACATGAGTTCATCAAGACTTCAACACAAGGTAGGGTTAACGTGAGTTCATCAAGATTTAACCCCATCAATCCCGAGACCCCATCGAAAATCATATTTTCATTTATCTGACTTTCATTTATCTGCATGTCCAGCTCTTATATTTATCCTCACAATGAAGTGTTTTACCATTTTATTTTCAGGACAACCAGGCCTACAAGGAGAATACATAACAATAGTTTCATTCATGAGTTTTATTAACAAGATAAAGTCTGCCAAAGCAAAAACCTGATAAAAATGATTGTATATGAATGCTGTAAGTACAGAAATTGTTTGCTCAGTGATAAATTAATTTTCAACTAATCAGTGACAACTGTGTGGAGTTTGTGACAGCAACTATGTGAGTTTATTACAGTATTATAGACACTATGTCCTGGGATTTCCTATGATCTTCTATGTAGAAGAACCCTTTACCTTCTAAGGACTCAGTATTATAGACACTATGTCCTGGGATTTCCTATGAACTTCTATGTAGAAGAACCCCTTTACCTTCTAAGGACTCAGTATTATAGACACTATGTCCTGGGATTTCCTATGATCTTCTATGTAGAAGAACCCTTTACCTTCTAAGGACTCAGTATTATAGACACTATGTCCTGGGATTTCCTATGAACTTCTATGTAGAAGAACCCTTTACCTTCTAATGACTCAGTATTATAGACACTATGTCCTGGGATTTCCTATGATCTTCTATGTAGAAGAACCCTTTACCTTCTAAGGACTCAGTATTATAGACACTATGTCCTGGGATTTCCTATGATCTTCTATGTAGAAGAACCCTTTACCTTCTAAGGACTCAGTATTATAGACACTATGTCCTGGGATTTCCTATGATCTTCTATGTAGAAGAACCCTTTACCTTCTAATGACTCAGTATTATAGACACTATGTCCTGGGATTTCCTATGATATTCTATGTAGAAGAACCCTTTACCTTCTAATGACTCAGTATTATAGACACTATGTCCTGGGATTTCCTATGATCTTCTATGTAGAAGAACCCTTTACCTTCTAACGACTCAGTATTATAGACACTATGTCCTGGGATTTCCTATGATCTTCTATGTAGAAGACCCCTTTACCTTCTAAGGTCTCAGTATTATAGACACTATGTCCTGGGATTTCCTATGATCTTCTATGTAGAAGAACCCTTTACCTTCTAATGTCTCAGTATTATAGACACTATGTCCTGGGATTTCCTATGAACTTCTATGTAGAAGAACCCTTTACCTTCTAATGACTCAGTATTATAGACACTATGTCCTGGGATTTCCTATGATCTTCTATGTAGAAGAACCATTTACCTTCTAACGACTCAGTATTATAGACACTATGTCCTGGGATTTCCTATGATCTTCTATGTAGAAGAACCCTTTACCTTCTAACGACTCAGTATTATAGACACTATGTCCTGGGATTTCCTATGATCTTCTATGTAGAAGAACCCTTTACCTTCTAACGACTCAGTATTATAGACACTATGTCCTGGGATTTCCTATGATCTTCTATGTAGAAGAACCCTTTACTTTCTAATGACTCAGTATTATAGACACTATGTCCTGGGATTTCCTATGATCTTCTATGTAGAAGAACCCTTTACCTTCTAAGGACTCAGTATTATAGACACTATGTCCTGGGATTTCCTATGATCTTCTATGTAGAAAGAACCCTTACTTCTAATGACTCAGTATTATAGACACTATGTCCTGGGATTTCCTATGATCTTCTATGTAGAAGAACCAATTACCTTCTAACGACTCAGTATTATAGACACCATGTCCTGGGATTTCCTATGATCTTCTATGTAGAATAACCCTTTACTTTCTAATTACTCAGTATTATAGACACTATGTCCTGGGATTTCCTATGATCTTCTATGTAGAAAAACCCCTTACCTTCTAACAGGTCTCCTGCAGCTCATTTGGTAGAGCATGGTGCTTTGCAACGCCAGGGTTGTGGGTTCGTTTCCCACGGGGGGCCAGTATGAATGTATGCACTCAGTAACTGTAAGTCGCTCTGGATAAGAGTGTCTGCTAAATGACAAAATAAATATATAATAATAAGACTCTTCTGTAGCATCGTAGAGCAAAAACATAGATAGCTTTTAACAGTTTGTAGCTCAAACCATTTGGACTCTACAGACGTATTTGTATAAAAGACCCAGACCCCAGGTCCCTTCGAGATCCACCCTTGTCTCACACACACTGCTCTATCTCAGCCCTCGTTAACCCCCCCCAGAGGACAGGAGGTTTGTGGTCTGGAGAACGTGGTCACAGTGTGGGATCCTCCAGCATCCTACCGCTACCAACTGTAGTGCAAATTCTAATCAATAACGAGGAGAAACAGGGTCAATCACCAATCGGGATATTACTTTATTGAAAACATATCAATAAGGCAATGAGCGAGGCTGGTCTGCCCAACAGTCGTGACTGTCTTGACTGTTGTTGGACTGAGAGCACCAACACAAAGAATACAAAGATATTTTATAGCAAAAGATATACCACCCTCTTAGTCTACATGACAAATAAACAGATGTGTGGAATGGGCCACAAGGTGAGACTTGATGTATGAGAAAGGAGTATCCCCCGATGCCAGATAGCCTTTGCCGTGAACACTGTTCTTATTGTACAGAAACCAGAGTTTGGCCCCCCCTAAAACAAGCTTTCCTCTCATCATTATCCATACCCGAGCCATCTCTCCCTGGTATCCCTCATTATTAACACCAAAGGCATCGTATATATCTACTGCCAGCGTTAACACAGATAGATGAGAGTCTCTAAGAACCCTGTTCAATTGCAGAAAACAACCATTTGAAGCAATAACAGTATTATAACATCATCTAGTCATTTTTTTGCTCTCACACACCTCCAACTCCTTTGGTCGCGTCCCACCCCCCCCCCCCCCCCCCCCCCCCCCCCCCCCCCCCTGTACCCTATGTAGTGCACTACTTTGAAACCAGTCCCCACGGTCGTTTGGGACGCAGCCCTTTGGATGACTGCAGGGAGTGAGGGATGTTTGCAGTGTCCACGCATGTCCATTTTAATAGTCAGAACATTAAACCAAGGTTGGATGAACTTAAAGGCACCCCTTTGTTACTTCAACATTATTATGGTGGAAGTACTAAGGCCTATTCAACCCTTATATATATATATAGATACAGTGGGGAAAACAAGTATTTGATACACTGCCGATTTTGCAGGTTTTCCTACTTACAAAGAATGTAGAGGTCTGTAATTTTTATCCCAGCCTTTCAACAATCTAAAACAAAAATCCAGAAAATCACATTGTATGATTTTTAAGTAATTAATTTGCATTTTATTGCATGACATAAGTATTTGATCACCTACCAACCAGTAAGAATTCCGTCTCTCACAGACCTGTTAGTTTTTCTTTAAGAAGCCCTCCTGTTCTCCACTCATTACCTGTATTAATTGTACCTGTTTGAACTTGTTACCTGTATAAAAGACACCTGTCCACACACTCAATCAAACAGACTCCAACCTCTCCACAATGGCCAAGACCAGAGAGCTGTGTAAGGACATCAGGGATAAAATTGTAGACCTGCACAAGGCTGGGATAAAAATTACAGACCTCTACATGCTTTGTAAGTAGGAAAACCTGCAAAATCGGTAGTGTATCAAATACTTGTTCTCCCCACTGTATATAGAGAGAGTAGAACGTGGATATGGCCAGGGAAATCAGAACTGTGTATTGTGTCGGAAACCCCCACCACCAAAAAGACGGTTTGAGGATACCATACAGTAAGCATTTTTTTGGGATTCCCTTTTTAAAAAAAAATTATGTAACTCGTCTACGTGTAAAGAGAATCATTTCATTTACGTAACCAAAGGATAACTGATTTGATTGGCTCTTATAACTAGGCTACAACTTTAGCCATCGAACACGGCCCCTGAATTCCTTGAGCCTGACCCTGTGTTTCAAAGTGTCAGTATACCTGATTCTACAGGACCCAGTAAGCCTTCCCCGGCCCCTGGACATTAAACAGACAGCCTAATGGGCCAAGACAAACTGCTCATCAATAAAGGGAAAGATGCATTTATTCAAGCCTGAATGATGAAGAGAGCGAGAGAGAGAGAGAGAGAGAGAGAGAGAGAGAGAGAGAGAGAAGAGAGAGAGAGAGAGAGAGAGAGGGAGAGGGAGAGAGAGAGAGAGAGAGAGAGAGAGAGAGAGAGAGAGAGAGAGAGAGAGAGAGAGAGAGAGAGAGAGAGAGAGAGAGAGAGAGGGAGAGAGAGAGAGAGAGAGAGAGAGAGAGAGAGAGAGAGAGAGAGAGAGAGAGAGAGAGAGAGAGAGAGAGAGAGAGAGAGAGAGAGAGAGAGAGAGAGTTGACAGAGGAGTCCGGACTTCTTTGATCCGATGTCTTTGATATAAAGTGCTGACATTTTGACCACAGGGTCTTAATCAGATTCAATACTGTAGCGGCTGCTCTCTGTTTACTTATTAAAGCTTGTTTACATAATTGGGCATATCAAAGACTTCGATGGGGTTACAGTACCCAAACTGCATTTCATTTCAGAATGAGTTTTACACATGAAAACACCCTTCAGATTGAAAAGAAGTGTAATGAAATACTAACATGAACTCAATTCCCCTAACTAACTAACCAAACACACAGGATCTGGGCCCACTATCAGGAAACGGTTAATACGTTTTTCAACCCCCAAAACTTCAAAACATCAAAAAACGTGCGAAATGTGGACTACAATGGATGTGCTGTTCACACACAACGAAATCAACATACTGATACCAATGTTGCAGTTTCCTTAAGAGATGTGGAGAGCTGTTTCCCTCCTCACCAGATGGAATATCCATGGTAACTCAGTGTCTGGCTGAGAGGGCGGCGGGTGGCGTGCATTGTCAGTGAAGTCGTTTGAAAACTAACAGACAAAATATTAAAGGGGTCCTGGGTAAACAAGTTAAGTGAAACTGATTCTGAAACTTTTTCCCAACTCCCTGGGCCGGAGCAGCAAAAAATACAAAGCAGCTGGATGTCCCAATTGACTAGAACAAACAAACTTTCATGTTTGCTTCTTTGTACGCCATATTAAATGAGAGTCTTGCATTGCCACAGACATGAATTGGTTCTGAATATCAATAATCATTGCTAGGGGTTGCCTAATGGTTCATTTTGCAACTACCAATTTGGATTTTAAATCCGTGCCAAGCAAAGCATGTTAAAATATGTCCAGGCATGTTTTACCTAGTGAGACGAGAATGAGTCACATAAACATTTATCTAGCAGGGGACCATGTTAATTACACGTCTATGGTAGCTTTGTCAGAGTGCTGTCCAACCACGTTTATTAGAAGTATTTGGTAGCTGGGTCAGAGCTGAACAACCATGTTTATTAGAAGTATTTGGTAGCTGGGTCAGAGTGCTGTCCAACCACGTTTATTAGAAGTATTTGGTGGCTGGGTTAGAGCTGAACAACCATGTTTATTAGAAGTATTTGGTAGCTGGGTCAGAGTGCTGTCCAACCATGTTGATTAGAAGTCTTTGGTAGCTGGGTCAGAGTGCTGTCCAACCATGTTTATTAGAAGTCTTTGGTAGCTGGGTCAGAGTGCTGTCCAACCATGTTTATTAGAAGTCTTTGGTAGCTGGGTCAGAGTGCTGTCCAACCATGTTTATTAGAAGTCTTTGGTAGCTGGGTCGGAGTGCTGTCCAACCATGTTGATTAGAAGTCTTTGGTAGCTGGGTCAGAGTGCTGTCCAACCATGTTTATTAGAAGTCTTTGGTAGCTGGGTCAGAGTGCTGTCCAACCATGTTTATTAGAAGTCTTTGGTAGCTGGGTCAGAGTGCTGTCCAACCATGTTTATTAGAAGTCTTTGGTAGCTGGGTCAGAGTGCTGTCCAACCATGTTTATTAGAAGTCTTTGGTAGCTGGGTCAGAGTGCTGTCCAACCATGTTTATTAGAAGTCTTTGGTAGCTGGGTCAGAGTGCTGTCCAACCATGTTTATTAGAAGTCTTTGGTAGCTGGGTCAGAGTCTTTGGTAGCTGCTGTCCAAACCATGTTTATTAGAAGTCTTTGGTAGCTGGGTCAGAGTGCTGTCCAACCATGTTTATTAGAAGTCTTTGGTAGCTGGGTCAGAGTGCTGTCCAACCATGTTTATTAGAAGTCTTTGGTAGTCTTTGGTCTTTGGTAGCTGGGTCAGAGTGCTGTCCAACCATGTTTATTAGAAGTCTTTGGTAGCTGGGTCAGAGTGCTGTCCAACCATGTTTATTAGAAGTCTTTGGTAGCTGGGTCAGAGTGCTGTCCAACCATGTTGATTAGAAGTCTTTGGTAGCTGGGTCAGAGTGCTGTCCAACCATGTTTATTAGAAGTCTTTGGTAGCTGGGTCAGAGTGCTGTCCAACCATGTTTATTAGAAGTCTTTGGTAGCTGGGTCAGAGTGCTGTCCAACCATGTTTATTAGAAGTCTTTGGTAGCTGGGTCAGAGTGCTGTCCAACCATGTTTATTAGAAGTCTTTGGTAGCTGGGTCAGAGTGCTGTCCAACCATGTTATTAGAAGTCTTTGGTAGCTGGGTCGGAGTGCTGTCCAACCATGTTTATTAGAAGTCTTTGGTAGCTGGGTCAGAGTGCTGTCCAACATGTGTTTATTAGAAGTCTTTGGTAGCTGGGTCGGAGTGCTGTCCAACCATGTTTATTAGAAGTCTTTGGTAGCTGGGTCAGAGTGCTGTCCAACCATGTTTATTAGAAGTCTTTGGTAGCTGGGTCAGAGTGCTGTCCAACCATGTTTATTAGAAGTATTTGGTAGCTGGGTCAGAGTGCTGTCCAACCATGTTTATTAGAGGTCTTTGGTAGCTGGGTCGGAGTGCTGTCCAACCATGTTGATTAGAAGTATTTGGTAGCTGGGTCAGAGTGCTGTCCAACCATGCTGATTAGAAGTCTTTGGTAGCTGGGTCGTCTGGCCTCCGCTGAGTATGCAGTTCATCAATATTTTAGAGTTATTTTGGAGGAGGAGGTGGAGGGATCTGAAAGTAAGTAGGGTGCAAAGTAGTAACATGCTTCTTACTTGCAGATATATATGTTATATAAGGAACGAACGGAGGGTGGCATGCACCAACACCAATTTACCCTGTCAGATCAATCTGGATTTAAACCAACACCCTGTTTAAGTTCTTACGTCGCCCGTCCTCCCTTGAACAGACAGCCAGGTCTTTGAAGAAACATTTGTCCCGTCACTCCCGTCAAGGCAACTAAGGCAAAATCAGGCTCTATTGATCTGGCTTTTAATCATTAGAAACCAGCCCATATTTATATTAAACCCTGATGTTAAACCCGGCTGTGTAGGCAGGGCCAGCCGGCTTCATGCTTTATGCAGACAGCTAACAGAAACACATTCCCTTCTCATGCGGATTTCTCAGAAATCTCCTTCGCAGTTAGGGTTCATTAAATTGTGTGAGCTAGGCACAACAGCCCTACAATGACTGGGAACATACTTCATTATATAATCTTCTTGTGGGTTTTGGTGTATTTCTCAGTACATTTTTGAAAACGGATCAAAAGCACTAGGCCTGATTATTTTAGGAGAGATAGGGGATACCTATACCTGCTACAGCAAACACGGGGTTGGAGAGAGAGAGAGTTTATTTCACTTTCGTTTACTATCTACTTCACTTGCTTTGACAATGTTAACATACGTTTCACATGTAGAGCCCTTAAATTGAATTTAGAGAGAGAGAGAGAGAGAGAGGGAGAGAGAGAGAGAGAGAGAGAGAGAGAGAGAGAGAGAGAGAGAGAGAGAGAGAGAGAGAGAGAGAGAGAGAGAGAGAGAGAGAGAGAGAGAGAGAGAGAGAGAGAGAGAGAGAGAGAGAGAGAGAGAGAGAGAGAGAGAGAGAGAGAGAGAGAGAGAGAGAGAGAGAGAGAGAGAGAGAGAGAGAGAGAGAAATCCACTGGATTCTCCAATTACATTGAATGAACTACAAAACAAAATAGAAACCCTCCAGCCCAAAAAGAACTGTGGTGTTGATGGTATCCTCAATGAAATGGTAAAATATACAGACCACAAATTCCAATTGGCTATACTTAAACTCTTTAACATCATCCTTAGCTCTGGCATCTTCCCCAATATTTGGAACCAAGGACTGATCACCCCAATCCACAAATGTGGAGACAAATTTGATCCCAATAACTACCGTGGGATATCCGTCAACAGCAACCTTGGGAAAATCCTCTGCATTATCATTAACAGCAGACTAGTTCCTTTCCTCAGTGAAAACAATGTACTGAGCAAATGTCAAATTGGCTTTTCACCAAATTACCTTACGACAGACCACGTATTCCCCCTGCACACCCTAATTGACAAACAAACAACCCAAAACAAAGGCAATGTCTTCTCATGCTTTGTTGATTTAAAAAAAGCTTTTGACTCAATTTGGCATAAGGGTCTGCTACATAAATCGATGGAAAGTGGGGTTGGGGGAAAAACATTATAAAATCCATGTACACAAACAACAAGTGTGCAGTTAAAATTGGCAAAAAACACACACATTTCTTTCCACAGGGCCGTGGGGCGAGACAGTGATGCAGTTTAAGCCCCACCCTCTTCAACATATATATCAACGAATTGGCGAGGGCACTAGAACAGTCTGCAGCACCCGGCCTCACCCTACTAGAATCTAAAGTCAAATGTCTACTGTTTGCTGATGATCTGGTGCTTCTGTCACCAACCAAGGAGGGCCTACAGCAGCACCTAGATCTTCTGCACAGATTCTGTCAGACCTGGGCCCTGACAGTAAATCTCAGTAAAACAAAAATAATGGTGTTCCAAAAAAGGTCCAGTTGCCAGGACCACAAATACAAATTCCATCTAGACACCGTTGCCCTAGAGCACACAAAAAACTATACATACCTTGGCCTAAACATCAGCACCACAGGTAACATCCACAAAGCTGTGAACGATCTGAGAGAGAAGGCAAGAAGGGCCTTCTATGCCATCAAAAGGAACATAAAATTCGACATACCAATTAGGATCTGGCTAAAAATACTTGAATCGGTTATAGAACCCATTGCCCTTAATGGTTGTGAGGTCTGGGGTCCGCTCACCAACCAAGAATTCACAAAATGGGACAAACATTTAAAAGGAAGCGATTCCCAAACCTTCCATAACAAAAGCCATCACCTACAGAGAGATGAACTTGGAGAAGAGTCCCCTAAGTAAGCTGGTCCTGGGGCTCTGTTCACAAACACAAACAGACAAACAGATCGCACACATTTACTCTTGAGGTACTGACCTGATGCACCCTCTACAACCACTCAGATTATTATTTGACCCTGCCGGTCATCTATGAACATTTGAACATCTTTAAGAACAATCTGGCCTTAATGACCATGCACTCTAATAATCTCAACCCAGCACACCCAGAAGAGGACTGGCCACCCCTCAGAGCCTGGTTCCTCTCTAGGTTTCTTCCTAGGTTTCTGCCTTTCTAGGGAGTTTTTCCTAGCCACCGTGCTTCTACATCTGCATTGCTTGCTCTTTGGGGTTTTAGGCTGGGTTTCTGAATAAGCACTTTGTGACATCTGCTGATGTAAAAAGGGCTTTATAAATAGATTTGATTTGAGAGAGAGAGAGAGAGAGAGAGAGAGAGAGAGACCTTCAAGATACAACAAAAATCATGAGATGGGCTTTTTTGTTGTTCAACTATAGGCCTATTTCTTTTCCATTTCGTCAACAGTTTTTTTTTTTATACACATGTTTTTTTAAAATATATATATATATAACGTCCTCTCAGTACTGAATGTATTTTATAATGCACTTTGGAAGAAGCATGTTCTCTACACCTATATATGTTGTAGAGTTGCGTTGCTGAATCCTGAGATGGCTGAGAGATGCAGACGGCTTCCTTTCTATTGTTATCTGTTGACAAGCAGTTTCAACGTGCCTCCTGATAGCAGCATCACGACCAGGGGGTTTGGAACAGTTCAGGGGAACAGAACAGAAACATCAGAAAAACCATGACATTTTTCAACGAACAAAAAACGGAACCCGGGGAACAAAAGTGCTCCATACTGTTCCGAAAAAGAAGCGTTTTTTTTTTTAAAGCATTGAAACCGGTTAATAACATTATTTTACGTTCCCCAGTCCATCGTTACTCCCCCCCCCCCCCCCATTTATGCTGCAGATACTCTCTGTTTACTATCTATGCATAGTCACTTTAACTATATCTACATGTATGTCTCCCGAGTGGCGCAGTGGTCTAAGGCTGTGCCACTAGAGATCCTGGTTAGAATCCAGCCGCGACCGGGAGACCCATGGGGCAGCGCACAATTGGCCAAGCGTCGTCCAGGGTAGGGGAGGGAATGTAGCTCAGGGATGTAGCTCAGTTGGTAGAGCATGGCGTTTGCAACACCAGGGTTGTGGGTTCGATTCCCACGGGGGGCCAGTATGAAAAAATGTAAATGAATGGGCCTGTATAAGCCTGTATATTGCTCTGTACCGGTAGTGCATATAGCCCTAAATGTATAAGCCTGTATATTATATGTATGTATGCTGCCACATTGACTCTGTACCGGTACCCCTGTATATTGACTCTGTACCGGTAGCACCTGCTATATTGACTCTGTAACCCCCCTGTAATGTACTCTGTACCGGTACCCCCTGTATATAGCCTGTATATTGACTCTGTACCTATATAGCCTGTATATTGACTCTGTACCGGTACCCCCTGTATATAGCCTGTATATTGACTCTGTACCGGTACTATATAGCCTGTATATTGACTCTGTACCGGTACCCCTGTATATAGCCTGTATATTGACTCTGTACCGGTACCCCCTGTATATAGACTATATTGACTCTGTACCGGTACCCCCCTGTATATAGCCTGTATATTGACTCTGTACCGGTACCCCCCTATATATAGCCTGTATATTGACTCTGTACCGGTACCCCCTGTATATAGCCTGTATTGACTCTGTACGGTACCCCCTGTATATAGACCTGTATATTGACTCTGTACCCCCTGTATATAGCCTGTATATTACTACCTGTACCTGTATATACCCCCTGTATATAGCCCTGTATATTGACTCTGTACCGGTACCCCCTGTATATAGACTGTATATATTGACTCTGTACCGGTACCCCCTGTATATAGCCTGTATATTGACTCTGTACCGGTACCCCCTGTATATAGCCTGTATATTGACTCTGTACCGGTACCCCCTGTATATAGCCTGTATATTGACTCTGTACCGGTACCCCCTGTATATAGCCTCTGTATATCTGTACTCTGTACCGGTACCTGTATATAGCCTGTATATTGACTCTGTACCGGTACCCCCTGTATATAGCCTGTATATTGACTCTGTACCGGTACCCCTGTATATAGCCTGTATATTGACTCTGTACCGGTACCCCCTGTATATAGCCTGTATATTGACTCTGTACCGGTACCCCCTGTATATAGCCTGTATATTGACTCTGTACCGGTACCCCCCCTGTATATTGACTCTGTACCGGTACCCCCTGTATATTGACTCTGTACCGGTACCCCCTGTATATAGCCTGTATAATGACTCTGTACTGGTACCCCCTGTATATTGACTCTGTACCGGTACCCCCTGTATATAGCCTGTATATTGACTCTGTACCGGTACCCCCTGTATATAGCCTGTATATTGACTCTGTACCGGTACCCCCTGTATATTGACTCTGTACCGGTACCCCCTGTATATTGACTCTGTACCAGTACCCCCTGTATATTGCCTCTGTACCGGTACCCCCTGTATATTGACTCTGTACCGGTACCCCCTGTATATTGACTCTGTACCGGTACCC
Organism: Coregonus suidteri; assembly: GCA_036851935.1. Classification (NCBI taxonomy): domain Eukaryota; kingdom Metazoa; phylum Chordata; class Actinopteri; order Salmoniformes; family Salmonidae; genus Coregonus; species Coregonus suidteri. Next base: position 81,461,729 of record CM072220.1, read on the forward strand.
CCTGTATATTGACTCTGTACCGGTACCCCCTGTATATTGACTCTGTACCGGTACCCCCTGTATATAGCCTGTATATTGACTCTGTACCGGTACCCCCTGCATATTGACTCTGTACCGGTACCCCCTGTATATAGCCTGTATATTGACTCTGTACCGGTACCCCCTGTATATAGCCTGTATATTGACTCTGTACCGGTACCCTGTATATAGCCTGTGTTGACTCTACCCCTGTACCCCCTATATACCCCCTGACTCCTGTATATTACCTGTACCGGTACCCCCCCTGTATATACCGGACTCTGTATAGCCTGTATTGACTCTGTACCGGTACCCCCTGTATATTGACTCTGTACCGGTACCCCCTGTATATTGACTCTGTACCGGTATACAGCCTGTATATTGACTCTGTACCGGTACCCACTGTATATTGACTCTGGTACCGGTACCACTGTATATTGACTCTGTATAGCCCTGTACTGACTCTGTACCGGTACCCCCTGTATATAGCCTGTATATTGACTCTGTACCGGTACCCCCTGTATATTGACTCTGTACCGGTACCCCCTGTATATAGCCTGTATATTGACTCTGTACCGGTACCCCCTGTATATAGCCTGTATATTGACTCTGTACCGGTACCCCCTGTATATTGACTCTGTACCGGTACCCCCTGTATATTGACTCTGTACCGGTACCCCCTGTATATTGACTCTGTACCGGTACCCCCTGATTTGATTTGATTTGCTTCAGAAAATAGAGAAATAGATTGTTAATCAGCTAGAGAAGAATGGATCAACTTGTTCAATGCTAGTTAAGGGTACTGCTATAGTTATAACGTTTCACGTTGGATTTATTACCTACAAAAAAGGTAAGACGTGTTTTTAATTCTGGTGCCGCTCTGCCACACAAGCTTGTTAGCCAGCTACCTCAACCTTGTTAGCTAGCTACCTCAACCTTGTTAGCTAGCTACCTCAACCTTGTTAGCTAGCTAGCTCAAATGACATTAAAAGCTCCTCCATAGAAGCCGCTCCTCCTAGGTATAATTCTGTGGACCTAATTCATATAATCACATTTACATTTTAGTCATTTAGCAGAAGCTGTTATCCAGAGCGACTTACAGGAGCAAATTAGGGTTAAGTGCCTTTCTCAAGTGCACATCGACATATTTTTCACCTAGTCGGCTCGGGGATTAGAACCAGCGACCTTTCGGTTACTGGCACAACGCTCTTAACCACTAAGCTACCTGCCGCCCTATAATGACTGTCATAACAAGATGCCCAGCATTTCAAGCCTCCTCAACCCTCCGTCTTTCTCTCTCGCTCTCTCCCCAAACGCAACATTTCCAGTCGCATCTTGTTGCCATGGGCTACACTCCTCTGTCCGTCACACATGTAAACAACTAGCTTGCCACGCTCTATCCGCACTGATTGGTGAAGCCATTTGATGAGCTAAATGTTTTGAAAATGATTTCACGGGTTAAAAAAGGAACAGAAAGAAACGATTGGAAAATATCCAACCTGGACCAGAACAGAACTTCGCGTTTTTGCTTTGCCGGTCGGAAACAGTGGGCTTCGCTTTTGGAACAACATTTAGAAACTGTGGCTTTCGTTTTGCTTCAGAACAAAACGATGGCTTCCCGTTTTTGGAAAATAATAGAAACACTGCATGGTTCCATCTTCCTGGAAGACATTAGAACACTGCATGGCTTTGCTTGGTGCTTCCTGGAAGAAGCATCAGAACACTGCATGGCTTTGCTTTTTGCTTCCTGGAAGAAGCATTAGAACACTGCATGGCTTCCCGTTT
>CM072220.1:81468531-81546031 GCA_036851935.1 Coregonus suidteri
GGAGAACATCATATATCTGACTAGGTGAAGGATTCATCAGGCTTCATCTGCTCTCATGGAGAACATCATATATCTGACTAGGTGAAGGATTGATCGAGCTTCATCTGATCTCATGGAGATAACATCATATATCTGACTAGGTGAAGGATTCATGATGCTTCATCTAATCTCATGGAGAACATCATATATCTGACTAGGTGAAGGATTCATCAGGCTTCTTCTGCTCTCATGGAGAACATCATATATCTGAATAGGTGAAGGCTTCATGAGGCTTCATCTGATCAAATGGAGAACATCATATATCTGACTAGGTGGAGGATTCATCAGGCTTCTTCTGCTCTCATGGAGAACATCATATATCTGACTAGGTGAAGGATTCATCAGGCTTCATCTGATCTCATGGAGAACATCATATATCTGACTAGGTGAAGGATTCATCAGGCTTCATCTGATCTCATGGAGAACATCATATATCTGACTAGGTGAAGGATTCAGAAGGCTTCATCTGATCTAATGGAGAACATCAAATATCTGACTAGGTGAAGGATTCATCAGGCATCATCTGATCTCATGGAGAACATCATATATCTGACTAGGTGAAGGATTCATCAGGCTTCATCTGATCTCATGGAGAACATCATATATCTGACTAGGTGGAGGATTCATCAGGCTTCTTCTGCTCTCATGGAGAACATCATATATCTGACTAGGTGAAGGATTCATAAGGCTTCATCTGATCTCATGGAGAACATCAAATATCTGACTAGGTGAAGGATTCATCAGGCATCATCTGATCTCATGGAGAACATCATATATCTGACTAGGTGAAGGATTCATCAGCTTCATCTGATCTCATGGAGAACATCATATATCTGACTAGGTGGAGGATTCATCAGGCTTCATCTGATCTCATGGAGAACGTCATATATCTGATTAGGTGAAGAATTCACAAGGCTTCATTTGATGTCATGGAGAACATCATATATCTGACTAGGTGAAGGATTCATCAGGCTTCATCTGATCTCATGGAGAACGTCATATATCTGACTAGGTGAAGGATTCATAAGGCTTCATCTGATCTCATGGAGAACATCAAATATCTGACTAGGTGAAGGATTCATCAGGCATCATCTGATCTCATGGAGAACATCATATATCTGACTAGGTGAAGGATTGATCGAGCTTCATCTGCTCTCATGGAGAACATCATATATCTGACTAGGTGAAGGATTCATGATGCTTCATCTAATCTCATGGAGAACATCATATATCTGACTAGGTGAAGGATTCATGAGGCTTCATCTGATCTCATGGAGAACATCATATATCTGACTAGGTGAAGGATTGATCGAGCTTCATCTGATCTCATGGAGAACATCATATATCTGACTAGGTGAAGGATTCATCAGGCTTCATCTGCTCTCATGGAGAACATCATATATCTGACTAGGTGAAGGATTCATGATAATTCATCTAATCTCATGGAGAACATCATATATCTGACTAGGTGAAGGATTCATCAGGCTTCATCTGATCAAATGGAGAACATCATATATCTGACTAGGTGGAGGATTCATCAGGCTTCATCTGATCTCATGGAGAACATCATATATCTGACTAGGTGAAGGATTCATCAGGCTTCATCTGATCTCATGGAGAACATCATATATCTGACTAGGTGAAGGATTCATAAGGCTTCATCTGATCTCATGGAGAACAGCAATTGAAAGATCATTCACCTTCGCCAAGAGATTCAAGGTGACATTGAGGGACGTGTCCCAAATGGCACCCTATTCCCTGTATAGTGCACTACTTTAGACCAGAGCCCTATGACACCCTATTCCCTATATAGTGCACTACTTTAGACCAGAGCCCTATGACACCCTATTCCCTATATAGTACACTACTTTAGACCAGAGCCCTATGACACCCTATTCCCTATATAGTACACTACATTAGACCAGAGCCCTATGACACCCTACTCCCTATATAGTGCACTACATTAGACCAGAGCCCTATGACACCCTATTCCCTATATAGTGCACTACTTTTGACCAGAGCCCTATGACACCCTATTCCCTATATAGTACACTACTTTAGTCCCAGAGCCCTATGACACCCTACTCCCTATATAGTGCACTACATTAGACCAGAGCCCTATGACACCCTATTCCCTATCCCTATATAGTGCACTACTTTAGACCAGAGCCCTATGACACCCTATTCCCTATATAGTGCGCTACTTTAGACCAGAGCCCTATGACACCCTATTCCCTATGTAGTGCACTACTTTAGACCAGAGGCCCCATAGGGAATAGTTAATTTGAGTGTTATCTGCAGAAAACTGACACTCTGAGCTCTTCTACTCTATACACAACTCAACAACACCGAAAGCAGCTCTGACAATGGGTCAGACCACACCACACCAGACAGGCTTCACATATTGAATTACATTATTGTGGAATATATATATGGAAAGTACATTTCTCACAGAAGCCACTGTAAACCTATCAAGTAGACCATAACTCATGTTGGAGGTTTTACTAACTGGACTGAGATGTAAATGATTGATGTTGAATAATGCATGAGGGAAGGGTCAAGGCTGTAGACGTACAAGTAGAATCACCATTAACACCTGCTTTTACAACAGACCAACAGACAGACAGCTGGTTGACAGAGGTGCCAGCTAGCTGTAGAAGCTGACCAGGTTGTAGTGTTATTGTAATGACCAGGTTAACAGAGGTGCCAGCTAGCTGTAGAAGCTGACCAGGTCGTGGTTATTATAATGACCAGGTTGAGGTGCCAGCTAGCTGTAGAAGCTGACCAGGTCGTAGTGTTATTGTAATGACCAGGTTAACAGAGGTGCCAGCTAGCTGTAGAAGCTGACCAGGTTGTAGTGTTATTGTAATGACCAGGTTAACAGAGGTGCCAGCTAGCTGTAGAAGCTGACCAGGTCGTGGTGTTATTGTAATGACCAGGTTAACAGAGGTGCCAGCTAGCTGTAGAAGCTGACCAGGTTGTAGTGTTATTGTAATGACCAGGTTAACAGAGGTGCCAGCTAGCTGTAGAATCAAAGGAATGGTTGTAGGAATAACGTTGATTCTGCGCCAGCAGTCGGTGTAAACAAACTGACACCTGCCTCTCCATCCCATCATGCAGGCAGTGTATCTACATGTTCAGGGTAGACTACAACAGGCTAAAGCAGGCAGTATTTCTTGGAACTCAGAGCACCACCTTGGCTCTCTTCCTCTCTCCTCCCCCGCAGTGAGACAACACCTCCAGATATTGTTGGATCTGTCTGAACTCGCCCTGACACACCTCTGGCTCCAGGAGAGAGAGAGAGAGAGAGAGAGAGAGAGAGAGAGAGAGAGAGAGAGAGAGAGAGAGAGAGAGAGAGAGAGAGAGAGAGAGAGAGAGAGAGAGAGAGAGAGAGAGAGAGAGAGACAGAGAGAGAGAGAGAGAGAGAGAGAGAGAGAGAGAGAGAGAGAGAGAGAGAGAGAGAGAGAGAGAGAGAGAGAGAGAGAGAGAGAGAGAGAGAGAGCCCTTCGCCAAGCTCTGCAGGGCAGTCCTGGTATCTGCTTCTGAGAAGGAGTAGGCCTCAAAACCTGGCAGACTCAGTGTTAAACTACAGTGCTGGTATTGTGATGCTGTGAGTTGGAGTAGGCAAATAACCACTGTATCATGTCAGCATTGGGGAGTAGTGAATTACATGTAGTTCAATTTGTAATTTCACTACATTTTGCAGTAGCTTGGTGGTAGTTGAACTAAATTCAAATCTTAGTAGTGTTTTGAGTAGTTGACTACTGTTTTACCATGTAGCGGTGTAGCTAACTACTGGAACTACACACTACTGTTTTACCATGTAGCGGTGTAGCTAACTACTGGAACTAAACACTACTGTTTTACCAGGTAGCGGTGTAGCTAACTACTGGAACTACACACTACTGTTTTACCATGTAGCGGTGTAGCTAACTACTGGAACTAAACACTACTGTTTTACCAGGTAGCTAACTACTGGAACTACACACAACTACTGTTTTACCATGTAGCGGTGTAGCTAACTACTGGAACTAAACACTACTGTTTTACCATGTACCAGGTAGCTAACTACTGGAACTACACACTACTGTTTTACCATGTAGCGGTGTAGCTAACTACTGGAACTAAACACTACTGTTTTAAACCCATGTAGCGGTGTAGCTAACTACTGGAACTACCACTACTGTTTTACCATGTAGCGGTGTAGCTAACTACTGGAACTACACACTACTGTTTTACCATGTAGCGGTGTAGCTAACTACTGGAACTACACACTACTGTTTTACCATGTAGCGTTGTGTAGCTAACTACTGGAACTACACACTACTGTTTTACCACGTAGCGGTGTAGCTAACTACTGGAACTACACACTACTGTTTTACCATGTAGCGGTGTAGCTAACTACTGGAACTACACACTACTGTTTTACCATGTAGCGGTGTAGCTAGCTACTGGAACTACACACTACTGTTTTACCATGTAGCGGTGTAGCTAACTACTGGAACTAAACACTACTGTTTTACCATGTAGCGGTGTAGCTAACTACTGGGAACTACACACTACTGTTTTACCATGTAGCGGTGTAGCTAACTACTGGAACTACACACTACTGTTTTACCATGTAGCGGTGTAGCTAACTAACTACTGGAACTAAACACTACTGTTTTTACCATGTAGCGGTGTAGCTAACTACTGGAACTACACACTACTGTTTTACCAGGTAGCGGTGTAGATAACTACTGGAACTAAACACTACTGTTTTACCAGGTAGCGGTGTAGCTAACTACTGGGACTACACACTACTGTTTTACCAGGTAGCGGTGTAGCTAACTACTGGAACTACACACTACTGTTTTACCAGGTAGCGGTGTAGCTAACTACTGGGACTACACACTACTGTTTTACCAGGTAGCGGTGTAGCTAACTACTGGAACTACACACACTACTGTTTTACCAGGTAGCGGTGTAGCTAACTACTGGGACTAAACACTACTGTTTTACCATGTAGCGGTGTAGCTAACTACTGGAACTACACACTACTGTTTTACCATGTAGCTAGCTAACTACTGGAACTAAACACTACTGTTTTACCAGGTAGCGGTGTAGCTAACTATTGGAACTACGCACTACTGTTTTACCATGTAGCGGTGTAGCTAACTACTGGAAACTACACACTACTGTTTTACCGTGTAGCGGTGTAGCTAACTACTGGAACTACACACTACTGTTTTACCAGGTAGCGGTGTAGCTAACTACTGGAACTACACACTACTGTTTTACCAGGTAGCGGTGTAGCTAACTACTGGGACTAAACACTACTGTTTTACCATGTAGCGGTGTAGCTAACTACTGGAACTATACACTACTGTTTCAGGATTGTAAGTTGGTGGTTGGGGATATCCCTCTAGTGGTGTGCGGGGGCTGTGCTTTGGCGGAGTGGGTGGGGTTTTATATCCTTCCTGTTTGGCCCTGTCCGGGGGTTTCTTCGGATGGGGCCACAGTGTCAGAGGTGACCGCTCCTGTCTCAGCCTCCAGTATTTATGCTGCAGTAGTTTATGTGTCGGGGGGCTGGGGTTAGTTGGTTATACTTGGAGTACTTCTCCTGTCTTATCCAGTGTCCAGTGTGAATGTAAGTATGCTCTCTCTAATTCTCTCTTTCTCTCTTTCTCTCTGAAAACCTGAGCCCTAGGGACCATACGTCAGGACTACCGGGCATGATGACGCCTTGCTGTCCCCAGTCCGCCTGGCCTTGCTGCTATTTACCAGTTTCAACTGTTCTGCCTGCGGCTACGAAACCCCTACCTGTCCCAGACCTGCTATTGTTTTCAACTCTTTAATGATCGGCTATGAAAAGCCAACTGAGAGACCTGAGCCCTAGGACCATACGTCGGGACTAACCGGCCGTGGTGACTCCTTGCTGTCCCCAGTCCGCCTGGCCTTGCTGCTATTCCAGTTTCAACTGTTCTGCCTGCGGTTATGGAACCCCTACCTGTCCCAGACACTGCTGTTTTTCCAAACTCTTAATGATCGGGCTATGAAAAGCCAACTGAGATTTATTCCTGATTATTATTTGACTATGCTTGTCACTTATGAACATTTTTGAACATCTTGGCATGGTTCTGTTATAATCTCCACCCGGTCACAGCCAGAAGAGGACTGGCCACCCCTCATAGCCCTGGTTCCTCTCTAGGTTTCTTCCTAGGTTTTCGCCTTTCTAGGGAGTTTTTCCTAGCCACCGTGCTTCTACACCTGCATTACTAGCTGTTTGGGGTTTTAGGCTGGGTTTCTGTACAGCACTTCGAGATATTAGCTGATGTAAGAAGGGCTATATAAAATAAAATTGATTGAAAATTGATTTTACCATGTAGCGGTGTAGCTAACTACTGGAACTAAAAACACTACTGTTTTACCAGGTAGCGGTGTAGCTAACTATTGGAACTACACACTACTGTTTTACCATGTAACGGTGTAGCTAACTACTGGAACTACACACTACTGTTTTACAGTGTGTAGCGGTGTAGCTAACTACTGGAACTACACACTACTGTTTTTACCAGGTAGCGGTGTAGCTAACTACTGGGACTAAACACTACTGTTTTAACATGTAGCGGTGTAGCTAACTACTGGAACTAAACACTACTGTTTTACCAGGTAGCGGTTGTAGCTAACTACTGGGACTAAAACTACTGTTTTTACCATGTAGCGGTTGTAGCTAACTACTGGAACTAACACACTACTGTTTTACCATGTAGCGGTGTAGCTAACTACTGGGACTAAACACTACTGTTTTACCAATCCTATTAATGTTTTACCAGTAGCGTTGTAGCTAACTATTGGAACTACATACTACTGTTTTACCATGTAGCGGTGTAGCTAACTACTGGAACTACACACTACTGTTTTACCATGTAGCGGTGTAGCTAACTACTGGGACTACACACTACTGTTTTACCAGGTAGCGGTGTAGCTAGCTACTGGAACTAAACACTACTGTTTTACCATGTAGGCAGTGTAGCTAACTACTGGGACTACACACTACTGTTTTACCAGGTAGCGGTGTAGCTAACTATTGGAACTACAACTACTGTTCTACCATGTAGCGGTGTAGCTAACTACTGGAACTACACACTACTGTTTTACCATGTAGCGGTGTAGCTAACTACTGGAACTACACACAACTGTTTTTACCATGTAGCGGTGTAGCTAACTACTGGAACTACACACTACTGTTTTACCGTGTAGCGGTGTAGCTAACTCCTGGAACTACACACTACTGTTTTACCAGGTAGCGGTGTAGCTAACTACTGGGACTAAACACTACTGTTTTTACCATGTAGCGGTGTAGCTAACTACTGGAAACTATACACTACTGTTTTACCATGTAGCGGTGTAGCTAACTACTGGAACTAAACACTACTGTTTTACCAGGTAGCGGTGTAGCTAACTACTACTGGACTAAACACTACTGTTTTACCATGTAGCGGTGTAGCTAACTACTGGGACTAAACACTACTGTTTACCATGTAGCGGTGTAGCTAACTACTGGGACTAAACACTACTGTTTTACCATGTAGCAGTGTAGCTAACTACTGGAACTACACACTACTGTTTTACCATGTAGCGGTGTAGCTAACTACTGGAACTACACACTACTGTTTTACCAGGTAGCGGTGTAGCTAACTACTGGGACTAAACACTACTGTTTTACCATGTAGCGGTGTAGCTAACTACTGGGAACTATACACTACTGTTTTAAACCATGTAGCGGTGTAGCTAACTACTGGGACTAAACACTACTGTTTTACCATGTAGCGGTGTACTTTAACTACTGGGACTAAACACACTACTGTTTTACCATGTAGCGGTGTAGCTAACTACTGGAACTACACACTACTGTTTTACATGTAGCGTGTGTAGCTAACTACTTGACTAAACACTACTGTTTTACCATGTAGCGGTGTAGCTAACTACTGGAACTACACACTACTTTTTTACCATGTAGCGGTGTAGCTAACTACTGGACTATACCACTACTTTTTACCATGTAGCGGTGTAGCTAACTACTGGGACTAAACACTACTGTTTTTACCATGTAGCGGTAGCTAAGCTACTGGGGACTAAACACTACTGTTTTTACCATGTAGCGGTGTAGCTAACTACTGGAACTACACACTACTGTTTTACCATGTAGCGGTGTAGCTAACTACTGGGACTAAACACTACTGTTTTACCATGTAGCGGTGTAGCTAATACTGGAACTACACACTACTGTTTTACCATGTAGCGGTGTAGCTAACTACTGGGACTAAACACTACTGTTTTACCATGTAGCGGTGTAGCTAACTACTGGAACTACACACTACTGTTTTTACCATGTAGCGGTGTAGCTAACTACTGGAACTACACACTACTGTTTTACCATGTAGCGGTGTAGCTAACTACTGGGACTAAACACTACTGTTTTACCATGTAGCGGTGTAGCTAACTACTGGAACTACACACTACTGTTTTAACCATGTAGCGGTGTAGCTAACTACTGGAACTAAACACTGCTGTTTTACCATGTAGCAGTGTAGTTAACTACTGGGACTACACACTACTGTTTTACCATGTAGCGGTGTAGCTAACTACTGGAACTAAACACTACTGTTTTACCATGTAGCAGTGTAGCTAACTACTGGGACTAAACACTACTGTTTTACCATGTAGCGTGTAGCTAACTACTGGAACTACACACTACTGTTTTACCATGTAGCGGTGTAGCTAACTACTGGGGACTAAACACTACTGTTTTACCATGTAGCGGTGTAGCTAACTACTGGAACTACACACTACTGTTTTACCATGTAGCTGTGTAGCTAACTACTGGAACTAAACACTGCTGTTTTACCATGTAGCAGTGTAGCTAACTACTGGGACTAAAAACACTACTGTTTTACCATGTAGCGGTGTAGCTAACTACTGGAACTACACACTACTTCTTTAGCTAAAATCAAATAAAATATGGGTGAAGTAGGCAAGAACTTCCTTTGTTTTTCTGCATCAGACCTGCGTAATTATCACTTGAAACTAAAAGCTAAATTACACATTCTGTTAACATCTGACTCCAGGGTGATCTGTCCTTGCAATTTGTAGTCTATGACACATTAAGATTTAGATATGATAATTTTTCACTTAGTAGTTTAGATGTAGTCAACTACTTTTTCAAAGTAACTTGTTTTTCTTAAGGGGTAGCTTTAGTGCAGCTTAACTTCTTCCAGTGAGAAGTAATTTTGTAGCTTGATAAACTATATTTTCAGAGTAGCTTCCCCCAACACTGCAAACAAACGGTAGATCAAGTCCACATGGTTTGCGATGCGTAGATTGAAGTGGTCTTGATGCTCAGGGGCTGTGTTTACACTGGCAGCCCAAATCTGATCTTTTTTTTTCTTCTCACTAATCGGTCTTTTGACCAATCAGATCAGCTCTTTGGCCAATAATTGGGCAAAAGATTCTAATTTGACTGCCTGTATAAAGGCAACCATCTATCATTACATTTACGTCATTTAGCAGACGCTCTTATCCAGAGCGACTTACAGTTAGTGCATACATTACTTTTTGTTTTTTGATACCCCCCGTGGGAATCGAACCCACAACCCTGGCGTTGCAAACGCCATGCTCTACGAACTGAGCTACATCCCCCCTCCCGGCCATTCCCTCCCCTACCCTAGACGACGCTGTGCCAATTGTGCGCCGCCCCATGGGTCTCCCAGTCGCGGCCGGCTACGACAGAGCCTGGATTCTAACCAGGATCTCTAGTGGCACAGTTAGCACTGTGATGCAGTGCCTTAGACCACTGCGCCACTCAGGAGACATCATTGTTTGGTAATTGAATACTGACAATGTGTCCTGAATGGCTAGCCATATTCCCTATGTTCCCTATGGGCCCTGGTTAAAGTAGTACACTGAATAGGGAATAGGGTACCATTTGGGATGCAGGCCAATGTCACCCCTTGCATAGTACCCATTGTTGCTGTTCTTACTGCTTCTGCTTGCGACTGCCACGTTCGCTATAATCTTATAGGCTGCTGATCAGTAGTAATTTTCCACCTGACCAAATCATTTTGTCCTGATCCTGTTTTTCCACACCACGACTCCGCTGGATTACATGTCACTGTGGCGGTAGCCTGCTGCTTTGTGTTTGGCTCATAGGCTAATCATGTTATGTATGCAGTCCCTCCCTCCCTCCCTCCCTCCCTCCCTCCCTCCCTCCCTCCCTCCCTCCCTCCCTCCCCCCTCCCTCCCTCCCTCCATCCCTCCCTCCCTCCCTCCCTCCCCTCCCTCCCTCCTCCCTCCCTCCCTCCCTCCCCCTCCCTCCCTCCCTCCCTCCCTCCCTCCCTCCCTCCCTCCCTCCCTCCCTCCCTCCCTCGTCAACCCTCCCTATCCCCTCCCTCCCTCCCTCCCCTCCCTCCCTCCCTCCCTCCCCTCCCTCCCTCCCTCCCTCCCTCCCCTCCCTCCCTCCCTCCCTCCCTCCCTCCCTCCCTCCCTCCCCCCTCCATCCCTCCCTCCCTCCCTCCCTCCCTCCCTCCCCTCCCTCCCTCCCCCTCCCTCCTCCATCCCTCCATCCCTCCCTCCCTCCCTCCCCCTCCCTCCCTCCCTCCCTCCCTCCCTCCCTCCCTCCCTCCATTCGTCAACCCTCTACCTCTCCATCCCTCTAGCCTACCATGTAGTGTTATGAGAGACTCGGAGTGCAATGGGCCTGTTGTTCTCTCCCACAGACACCACAGAGGACACAGCCTGTTGTTCTCTCCCACAGACACCACAGAGGACACAGCCTGTTGTTCTCTCCCACTGACAAGCACAGAGGACACAGCCCTGTTCACTCCAGGACACCAGACACTGTTGTTCTCTCCTACTGACAAGCACAGAGGACACAGCCTGTTCACAGAGGACCACACAGCACTGTTGACACAGCCTCTCCTACTGACAAGCACAGAGGACACAGCCTGTTGTTCTCTCCCACTGACACCACAGAGGACACAGCCTGTTGTTCTCTCCCACTGACAAGAGGACACACTGTTGGACACAGCCTGTTGTTCTCTCCCACTGACAAGCACAGAGGACACAGCCTGTTCACAGAGGACACAGCCTGTTGTTCTCTCCCACTGACAAGCACAGAGGACACAGCCTGTTGTTCTCTCCTACTGACAAGCACAGAGGACACAGCCTGTTGTTCTCTCCTACTGACAAGCACAGAGGACACAGCCTGTTGTTCTCTCCCACTGACAAGCACAGAGGACACAGCCTGTGTTCTCACAGAGGACACACAGAGGACACAGTTGTTCTCTCCCTACTGACAAGCACAGAGGACACAGCCTGTTGTTCTCTCCCACTGACAAGCACAGAGGACACAGCCTGTTCACAGAGGACACAGCCTGTTCACAGAGGACACAGCCTGTTCACAGAGGACACAGCCTGTTGTTCTCTCCCACTGACACCACAGAGACACAGGACACAGCCTGTTGTTCTCTCCCCTACTGACAAGCACAGAGGACACAGCCTGTTGTTCTCTCCTACTGACAAGCACAGAGGACACGACACAGCCTGTTCACAGAGGACACAGCCTGTTCACAGAGGACACCGCCTGTTGACAGAGGACACGGCCTGTTGACAGAGGACACGGCCTGTTGACAGAGGACACGGCCTGTTGACAGAGGAGAAACATGCCGTTATCAAGATGGCTGGTGAAATATGCAGCGTTTGTTTATGTCTGACAGACAAAAAAAGGGATTGAATATGATTAACCAATGTTAAAGAGCTGCTGACCAATGATAGTCTGACTTGGAGATTCCTTTGTTGTGGAATACGTCCCTGAAGTGGTTGTATTGTTTACGAAGAACAACAACAACAACAAACAACAACAACAACAACAACAACAAGAGAATAACAGTCTACTACTGAGATCCAATCACTATTCTGTTGGAAGTGAAAGATCACTTTTCTTTCTCTTTTCCTGACACCAGCTCCGTAGACTGTGTTCTCGTACTGTAAGAGCCCGGCGTTAAGCTGATTGGCTAAAAAAGTCAATAGACGAGAGCGAATGGAAGATTATGAGTCACAACAAGAACCATCTTTTTTTACTTTAGAAAACATATATTATCGAAATAGAACTTGCAGTGTGTGATAACGTGGTGGAATTGCTTTGAAAAGCAGATAAAAAGTAACAATGTCCACTACATTCATTCTTTGGTTTGTGCCTTTGATCCATTTCTGGATTCAAATATTCAAGAAATAAGAACATATGCCTTCTTTATTTGGTCGTGACTCTTATTTGCACACACTATCTAACACACAAATTATTAATATGATAAAAATTAATGTTATTCATAGTATTCAATATACTATGTTTTGTGGACCACTCCTCCAAAAGAAAACTGTGTCCCCCTGTAGCTCAGTTGGTAGAGCACGGCGCCCGCAACGCCAGGGTTGTGGGTTTGTTTCCCACGGGGGGCCAGTATGAGAATGTATACACTCGCTAACTGTAAGTTTGAGGAACTGAAAACACACACACATCTCCGACTTAGACATCGGCCTTAACTGACATTCCACGTGCGTCCTCAGATATGCCGGTGCTGAAGCGCTGATTCATTATGTCGCTGGGGGCCTGATGGCTGACATTATCTCCTATTAACGAATCGTCCAATCAGAGAGAGTTAGACGGAAGTGGAGTCTCAGGGCCGTTCTGTTTCCAGGGCTGATGGGGATCCGTGGTGACAATATGACCACGATGAGGTGACAGTAGTTAGTAACACACACACACACACACACACACACACACACACACACACACACACACACACACACACACACACACACACACGTCTTTAACACGCATCAGGATAGAATGACCCACGTCTTTAAAACACATCAGGATAGAATGACCCACGTCTTCAAAACACATCAGGATAGAATGACCCACGTCTTTAACACGCATCAGGATAGAATGACCCACGTCTTTAACACGCATCAGGATAGAATGACCCACGTCTTTAACACGCATCAGGATAGAATGACCCACGTCTTTAACACGCATCAGGATAGAATGACCCACGTCTTTAAATGACATCAGGATAGAATGACCCACGTCTTTAAAATGACATCAGGATAAAATGACCCACGTCTTTAACACGCATCAGGATAGAATGACCCACGTCTTTAACACGCATCAGGATAGAATGACCCACGTCTTTAACACGCATCAGGATAGAATGACCCACGTCTTTAACACGCATCAGGATAGAATGACCCACATCTTTAACACGCATCAGGATAGAATGAACCACGTCTTTAACACGCATCAGGATAGAATGACCCACGTCTTTAAATGACATCAGGATAGAATGACCCACGTCTTTAACACGCATCAGGATAGAATGACCCACGTCTTTAAAAGACATCAGGATAGAATGACCCACGTCTTTAACACGCATCAGGATAGAATGACCCACGTCTTTAACACGCATCAGGATAGAATGACCCACGTCTTTAACACACATCAGGATAGAATGACCCACGTCTTTAACACGCATCAGGATAGAATGACCCACGTCTTTAACACGCATCAGGATAGAATGACCCACATCTTTAACACGCATCAGGATAGAATGACCCACGTCTTTAACACACATAAGGATAGAATGACCCACGTCTTTAACACGCATCAGGATAGAATGACCCACGTCTTTAACACGCATCAGGATAGAATGACCCACGTCTTTAACACACATCAGGATAGAATGACCCACGTCTTCAAAACACATCAGGATAGAATGACCCACGTCTTTAACACGCATCAGGATAGAATGACCCACGTCTTTAACACGCATCAGGATAGAATGACCCACGTCTTTAACACGCATCAGGATAGAATGACCCACGTCTTTAAAAGACATCAGGATAGAATGACCCACGTCTTTAACACGCATCAGGATAGAATGACCCACGTCTTTAAATGACATCAGGATAGAATGTACCACGTCTTTAAATGACATCAGGATAGAATGACCCACGTCTTTAACACGCATCAGGATAGAATGACCCACGTCTTTAACACGCATCAGGATAGAATGACCCACGTCTTTAACACGCATCAGGATAGAATGACCCACGTCTTTAACACGCATCAGGATAGAATGACCCACATCTTTAACACGCATCAGGATAGAATGAACCACGTCTTTAACACGCATCAGGATAGAATGACCCACGTCTTAAATGACATCAGGATAGAATGACCCACGTCTTTAACACGCATCAGGATAGAATGACCCACGTCTTTAAATGACATCAGGATAGAATGACCCACGTCTTTAACACGCATCAGGATAGAATGACCCACGTCTTTAACACGCATCAGGATAGAATGACCCACGTCTTTAACACGCATCAGGATAGAATGACCCACGTCTTTAACACGCATCAGGATAGAATGACCCACGTCTTTAACACGCATCAGGATAGAATGACCCACATCTTTAACACGCATCAGGATAGAATGACCCACGTCTTTAACACACATAAGGATAGAATGACCCACGTCTTTAACACGCATCAGGATAGAATGACCCACGTCTTTAACACGCATCAGGATAGAATGAACCACGTCTTTAACACGCATCAGGATAGAATGACCCATGTCTGTAAATGACATCAGGATAGAATGACCCACGTCTTTAACAAGCATTAGGATAGAATGACCCACGTCTTTAACACTCATCAGGATAGAATGACCCACATCTTTAACATGCATCAGGATAGAATGACCCACGTCTTTAACACACATCAGGATAGAATGACCCACGTCTTTAACACGCATCAGGATAGAATGATCCACGTCTTTAACACGCATCAGGATAGAATGACCCACGTCTTTAACACGCATCAGGATAGAATGACCCCACGTCTTCAAAACACATCATGATAGAATGACCCACGTCTTTAAATGACATCAGGATAGAATGACCCACGTCTTTAAAAGACATCAGGATAGAATGACCCACGTCTTCAAAACACATCAGGATAGAATGACCCACGTCTTTAACACGCATCAGGATAGAATGACCCACGTCTTCAAAACACATCAGGATAGAATGACCCACGTCTTTAACACGCATCAGGATAGAATGACCCACGTCTTTAAAAGACATCAGGATAGAATGACCCACGTCTTTAACACGCATCAGGATAGAATGACCCACGTCTTTAAATGACATCAGGATAGAATGTACCACGTCTTTAAATGACATCAGGATAGAATGACCCACGTCTTTAACACGCATCAGGATAGAATGACCCACGTCTTTAACACGCATCAGGATAGAATGACCCACGTCTTTAACACGCATCAGGATAGAATGACCCACGTCTTTAACACGCATCAGGATAGAATGACCCACATCTTTAACACGCTTCAGGATAGAATGAACCACGTCTTTAACACGCATCAGGATAGAATGACCCACGTCTTTAAATGACATCAGGATAGAATGACCCACGTCTTTAACACGCATCAGGATAGAATGACCCACGTCTTTAAATGACATCAGGATAGAATGACCCACGTCTTTAACACGCATCAGGATAGAATGACCCACGTCTTTAACACGCATCAGGATAGAATGACCCACGTCTTTAACACGCATCAGGATAGAATGACCCACGTCTTTAACACGCATCAGGATAGAATGACCCACGTCTTTAACACGCATCAGGATAGAATGACCCACATCTTTAACACGCATCAGGATAGAATGACCCACGTCTTTAACACACATAAGGATAGAATGACCCACGTCTTTAACACGCATCAGGATAGAATGACCCACGTCTTTAACACGCATCAGGATAGAATGAACCACGTCTTTAACACGCATCAGGATAGAATGACCCATGTCTGTAAATGACATCAGGATAGAATGACCCACGTCTTTAACAAGCATTAGGATAGAATGACCCACGTCTTTAACACTCATCAGGATAGAATGACCCACATCTTTAACATGCATCAGGATAGAATGACCCACGTCTTTAACACACATCAGGATAGAATGACCCACGTCTTTAACACGCATCAGGATAGAATGATCCACGTCTTTAACACGCATCAGGATAGAATGACCCACGTCTTTAACACGCATCAGGATAGAATGACCCACGTCTTCAAAACACATCATGATAGAATGACCCACGTCTTTAAATGACATCAGGATAGAATGACCCACGTCTTTAAAAGACATCAGGATAGAATGACCCACGTCTTCAAAACACATCAGGATAGAATGACCCACGTCTTTAACACGCATCAGGATAGAATGACCCACGTCTTCAAAACACATCAGGATAGAATGACCCACGTCTTTAACACGCATCAGGATAGAATGACCCACGTCTTCAAAACGCATCAGGATAGAATGACACATGTCTTTAACACACATCAGGATAGAATGGCCCAAATCATTAACACACATCAGGATAGAATGACCCATGTCTTCAAAACACATCAGGACAGAATGACCCATGTCTTCAAAACACATCAGGACAGAATGACCCACGTCTTCAAAACACATCAGGATAGAATGACCCACGTCTTTAACACGCATCAGGATAGAATGACCCACGTCTTCAAAACACATCAGGATAGAATGACCCACGTCTTTAACACACATCAGGATAGAATGACCCACGTCTTTAACACGCATCAGGATATAATGATCCACGTCTTTAACACGCATCAGGATAGAATGACCCACGTCTTTAACACGCATCAGGATAGAATGACCCACGTCTTCAAAACACATCATGATAGAATAACCCACGTCTTTAAATGACATCAGGATAGAATGACCCACGTCTTTAAAAGACATCAGGATAGAATGACCCACGTCTTCAAAACACATCAGGATAGAATGACCCACGTCTTTAACACGCATCAGGATAGAATGACCCACGTCTTCAAAACACATCAGGATAGAATGACCCACGTCTTTAACACGCATCAGAATAGAATGACCCACGTCTTCAAAACACATCAGGATAAAATGACCCACGTCTTTAACACACATCAGGATAGAATGACCCACATCATTAACACACATCAGGATAGAATGACCCCACGTCTTCAAAACACATCAGGATAGAATGACCCACGTCTTTAACACGCATCAGGATAGAATGACCCACGTCTTCAAAACACATCAGGATAGAATGACCCACGTCTTTAAATGACATCAGGATAGAATGACCCTCGTCTTTAAAAGACATCAGGATAGAATGACCCACGTCTTCAAAACACATCAGGATAGAATGACCCACGTCTTTAACACGCATCAGGATAGAATGACCCACGTCTTCAAAACACATCAGGATAGAATGACCCACGTCTTTAACACGCATCAGGATAGAATTACCCACGTCTTCAAAACACATCAGGATAGAATGACCCACGTCTTTAACACACATCAGGATAGAATGACCCACATCATTAAACACACATCAGGATAGAATGACCCACGTCTTCAAAAAACACATCAGGACAGAATGACCCACGTCTTCAAAACACATCAGGATAGAATGACCCACGTCTTTAACACGCATCAGGATAGAATGACCCACGTCTTCAAAACACATCAGGATAGAATGACCCACGTCTTTAACACACATCAGGATAGAATGACCCACATCATTAACACACATCAGGATAGAATGACCCACGTCTTCAAAACACATCAGGATAGAATTACCCACGTCTTTAACACACATCAGGATAGAATGACCCACATCATTAACACACATCAGGATAGAATGACCCACTTCTTTAACACGCATCAGGATAGAATGACCCACGTCTTTAACACGCATCAGGATAGAATGACCCACGTCTTTAACACGCATCAGGATAAAATGACCCACGTCTTCAAAACACATCAGGATAGAATGACCCACGTCTTTAACACACATCAGGATAGAATGACCCACGTCTTTAACACGCATCAGGATAGAATGACCCACGTCTTTAACACGCATCAGGATTGAAATAATAAAGTCATAAAATAAAACTAATATTTGACTAAAGTAAAGTAAAGTGAATAGCTGAGTGTTAGTAAGTGATAAGCAGTGATGGTCAGTGTAGCTCAGTTGGTAGAGCATGGTGCTTGCAATGCCAGGGTTGTGGGTTCGATTCCCACGGGGGGCCAGTATGAAAAAATAAAAAAATATAATGTATGCACTCACTAACTGTAAGTCGCTCTGGATAAGAGCGTCTGCTAAATGACTAAAATGTAAAAATGTCAGTCACTACCATCATGGGACTTTTACTAAGTGTTTTATTCAGTGTTACAGCATTCAACCCACATAATGTGTAGTGCATTTAATGTCCACCAACAAATCTAAACCAAAATCAAAAATATTTTTTTTTTTTTTTTTTATAGTCGAACAGAAACCAAACCGACCTCAAAAATAACTAATCTCTCAGCACCAATGCACACACACACACACACACACACACATATTTGGACTGCTCCACTGCTCCGTCATGCGGGACAGTGAGCAGCCGTCGTTGACTGAATGTCATCCTCTAGTATTTACCAAGCATGCGTCCCAAAATTACATCCCTATTCCCTTTATAGTGCACTACATTCAACCAGGGGCCCACAGCACTACATAGGGAACAGGGGCGCCGTTGGAGTAGTCATTCAACAACATGTCCTGTTGGTTGTCTCTGTGTGGCCCTGTGTGTTGTCTCCAGTGTGTTGTGGCAGAGAGAGTATGTCCGTTAGACAGAGATGGATTGGCCCTGCTTCAGCTCCTAGAAGAGTGGGATGAGTTAGCACATAGAACCACATGTCTGAATAAGTGTGTTTGTGTGTGTTTGTGTAGTGTGTGTGTGTGTGTGTGTGTGTGTGTGTGTGTGTGTGTGTGTGTGTGTGTGTGTGTGTGTGTGTGTGTGTGTGTGTTGTGTGTGTGTGTGTGTAGTGTGTGTGTTTAGTGTGTGTGTGTGTGTGTGTAGTGTGTGTGTTTGTAGTGTGTGTGTGTGTGTGTGTGTGTGTGTAGTGTGTGTGTGTGTGTGTGTGTGTAGTGTGTGTGTGTGTGTGTGTGTGTGTGTGTGTGTGTGTGTGTGTGTGTGTGTGTGGTGTGTGTGTGTGTGTGTGTGTGTGTGTGTGTGTGTGTGTGTGTGTGTACTGTGTGTGTGTGTGTGTGTGTGTGTGTGTGTAGTGTGTGTGTGTGTGTGTGTGTGTGTGTGTGTGTGTGTGTGTGTGTGTGTGTGTGGTGTGTGTGTGTGTGTGTGTGTGTGTGTGTGTGTGTGTGTGTGTGTGTGTGTGTGTGTGTGTGTGTGTGTGTGTGTGTGTGTGTGTGTGTGTGTGTGTGTGTGTGTGTGTGTGTGTGTGTGTGTGTGTGTGTGTGTGTGTGTGTGTGTGTGTGTGTGTGTGTGTGTGTGTGTGTGTGTGTGTGTGTGTGTGTGTGTGTGTGTGTGTGTGTGTGTGTGTGTGTGTGTGTGTGTGTGTGTGTGTGTGTGTGTGTGGTGTGTGTGTGTGTGTGTGTGTGTGTGTGTGTGTGTGTGTGTGTGTGTGTGTGTGTGTGCGTGCGTGCGTGCGTGCGTGCGTGTGGTGTGTGTGTGTGTGTGTGTGTGTGTGTGTGTGTGTGTGTGTGTGTGTGTGTGTGTGTGTGTGTGTGTGTGTGTGTGTGTGTGTGTGTGTGTGTGTGTGTGTGTGTGTGTGTGTGTGTGTGTGTGTGTGTGTGTGTGTGTGTGTGTGTGTGTGTGTGTGTGTGTGTGTGTGTGTGTGTGTGTGTGTGTGTGTGTGTGTGTGTGTGTGTGTGTGTGTGTGTGTGTGTGTGTGTGTAGTGTGTGTGTGTGTGTGTGTGTGTGTGGCTACATAAGTCTGTATGTTCATAATGGAGGTATTCTCCACATGCACCCGTTTCCTAATTATTATTTTAGCTAAAGTTAGTGGGCATAAAGGACAGGCAGGCTGCACCCACCAGATTTCAAAACCAGGTTTACGTCCCAAATGGCACCCATTTCCCCTACATAGTGCACTACTTTTCACCAGGGCCCACAGCAGCAGCAGTGCCATTTGGGACGCACTCCCGAGTTCAAAACCGCATTAGTATACTGCCCTGAAGACGTTTCTGAGGACGTGGATGAAGACAAGAGATGGAGGACTCACACACACACACACATACACACACACACACTCACACACTGCCCGACGATGAGAAATGGAGGACGCAAAAACTAATTAAACAACCTTTAATGGCTCTGTCTCTCATTACCGTCACAACTGATGGCCTAGCGACCGAGGGCCCAGCTCTGGAATTACTGCTGCGTTCCAAATGACACCCTGTTCCCTACATAGTGCCCTTAGGGTATAGATAACTCTGTAGGGAATAGGGTGCCATTCAGGACACAGGACCTGGAACTAAGCATCCTTGCGTGGTATTGATAGCATGTCCAGTAGCAACCGTTTCTCTCCTTGCCCTCCCCAAATCTAAATACCATTAGGCAGAGCAGAGCAGTTAGGCCAGCCGCCAGTGGTTAAGGCTGTAAAAAAACGGGCAGCTTTTTGTTTTTATGGAGAATTTGGCATAACTTTAGAAGCACTGTCTCCATGTTAATGCATGTCTTATAAAAACAGCTTATAAAAACAGCTGTCTACCCAGCTGCTAGTTAGTTTGAGGAGGTCTTTTCAACAGTATTTAATTTGTTCTTTAGTGTAGAGTGATTACAACTTAGCCTGGCCCTTTATATCAACAGTGGGGCCTGGTCCTTTATATCAACAGTGGGGCCTGGTCCTTTATATCAACAGTGGGGCCTGGTCCTTTATATCAACAGTGGGGCCTGGTCCTTTATATCAACAGTGGGGCCTGGTCCTTTATATCAACAGTGGGGCCTGGTCCTTTATATCAACAGTGGGGCCTGGTCCTTTATATCAACAGTGGGACCTGGTCCTTTATATCAACAGTGGGGCCTGGTCCTTTATATCAACAGTGGGACCTGGTCCTTTATATCAACAGTGGGGTCCTTATATCAACAGTGGGACCTGGTCCTTTATATCAACAGTGGGGCCTGGTCCTTTATATCAACAGTGGGGCCCTTTATATCAACAGTGGGACCTGGTCCTTTATATCAACAGTGGGACCTGGTCCTTTATATCAACAGTGGGACCTGGTCCTTTATATCAACAGTGGGGCCTGGTCCTTTATATCAACAGTGGGGCCTGGTCCTTTATATCAACAGTGGGACCTGGTCCTTTATATCAACAGTGGGGCCTGGTCCTTTATATCAACAGTGGGGACCTGGTCCTTTATATCAACAGTGGGGTCCTTTATATCAACAGTGGGACCTGGTCCTTTATATCAACAGTGGGGCCTGGTCCTTTATATCAACAGTGGGGTCCTTTATATCAACAGTGGGACCTGGTCCTTTATATCAACAGTGGGGCCTGGTCCTTTATATCAACAGTGGGGTCCTTTATATCAACAGTGGGTCCTGGTCCTTTATACGAACAGTGGGGCCTGGTCCTTTATACGAACAGTGGGGCCTGGTCCTTTATATCAACAGTGGGGTCCTTTATATCAACAGTGGGGCCTGGTCCTTTATATCAACAGTGGGACCTGGTCCTTTATATCAACAGTGGGGCCTGGTCCTTTATACGAACAGTGGGGCCTGGTCCTTTATATCAACAGTGGGGCCCTTTATATCAACAGTGGGGTCCTTTATATCAACAGTGGGACCTGGTCCTTTATACGAACAGTGGGGCCTGGTCCTTTATATCAACAGTGGGGCCTGGTCCTTTATACGAACAGTGGGGCCTGGTCCTTTATATCAACAGTGGGGCCTCGTCCTTTATATCAACAGTGGGGTCCTTTATATCAACAGTGGGACCTGGTCCTTTATACGAACAGTGGGGTCCTTTATATCAACAGTGGGACCTGGTCCTTTATACGAACAGTGGGGCCTGGTCCTTTATACGAACAGTGGGGCCTGGTCCTTTATATCAACAGTGGGGCCTTTATATCAACAGTGGGACCTGGTCCTTTATATCAACAGTGGGACCTGGTCCTTTATATCAACAGTGGGGTCCTTTATATCAACAGTGGGACCTGGTCCTTTATATCAACAGTGGGGCCTGGTCCTTTATATCAACAGTGGGGCCCTTTATATCAACAGTGGGGCCTGGTCCTTTATATCAACAGTGGGGCCTGGTCCTTTATATCAACAGTGGGGCCCTTTATATCAACAGTGGGACCTGGTCCTTTATATCAACAGTGGGACCTGGTCCTTTATATCAACAGTGGGACCCTTTATATCAACAGTGGGGCCCTTTATATCAACAGTGGGACCTGGTCCTTTATATCAACAGTGGGACCTGGTCCTTTATATCAACAGTGGGGCCCTTTATATCAACAGTGGGACCTGGTCCTTTATATCAACAGTGGGGCCTGGTCCTTTATATCAACAGTGGGACCCTTTATATCAACAGTGGGGCCTGGTCCTTTATATCAACAGTGGGACCTGGTCCTTTATATCAACAGTGGGACCTGGTCCTTTATATCAACAGTGGGGCCCTTTATATCAACAGTGGGACCTGGTCCTTTATATCAACAGTGGGGCCTGGTCCTTTATATCAATAGTGGGACCTGGTCCTTTATATCAACAGTGGGGGCCTGGTCCTTTATATCAACAGTGGGGCCTGGTCCTTTATATCAACAGTGGGGCCTGGTCCTTTATATCAACAGTGGGGCCTGGTCCTTTATATCAACAGTGGGGCCTGGTCCTTTATATCAACAGTGGGGCCTGGTCCTTTATATCAACAGTGGGACCTGGTCCTTTATATCAA
The DNA here is from genome assembly GCA_036851935.1 of Coregonus suidteri. Lineage (NCBI taxonomy): Eukaryota > Metazoa > Chordata > Actinopteri > Salmoniformes > Salmonidae > Coregonus > Coregonus suidteri. The sequence continues at coordinate 81,491,445 of CM072220.1, forward strand.
CAGTGGGGCCTGGTCCTTTATATCAACAGTGGGACCTGGTCCTTTATATAAACAGTGGGACCTGGTCCTTTATATCAACAGTGGGGCCTGGTCCTTTATATCAACAGTGGGGCCCTTTATATCAACAGTGGGACCTGGTCCTTTATATCAACAGTGGGACCTGGTCCTTTATATCAACAGTGGGGCCCTTTATATCAACAGTGGGGCCTGGTCCTTTATATCAACAGTGGGGCCTGGTCCTTTATATCAACAGTAGGGCCCTTTATATCAACAGTGCGACCTGGTCCTTTATATTTATTATTATTTATTTCTCAGACTGGGACCCAAACAATGTAGGAGATGGTTCTCAGACTGGGACCCAAACAATGTAGGAGATGGTTCTCAGACTGGGCCCCAAACAATGTAGGAGATGGTTCTCAGACTGGGCCTTAAACAATGTAGGAGATGGTCCTCAGACTGGGCCTTAAACAATGTAGGAGATGGTTCTCAGACTGGGCCTTAAACAATGTAGGAGATGGTCCTCAGACTGGACCCCAAACAATGTAGGAGATGGTTCTCAGACTGGGCCCCAAACAATGTAGGAGATGGTTCTCAGACTGGGACCCAAACAATGTAGGAGATGGTTCTCAGACTGGGACCCAAACAATGTAGGAGATGGTTCTCAGACCGGGCCTTAAACAATGTAGGAGATGGTCCTCAGACTGGTTCTTAAACAATGTAGGAGATGGTTCTCAGACTGGGACCCAAACAATGTAGGAGATGGTTCTCAGACTGGGACCCAAACAATGTAGGAGATGGTTCTCAGACTGGGCCTTAAACAATGTAGGAGATGGTTCTCAGACTGGGCCCCAAACAATGTAGGAGATGGTTCTCAGACTGGGACCCAAACAATGTAGGAGATGGTTCTCAGACTGGGCCCCAAACAATGTAGGAGATGGCTCTCAGACTGGACCCCAAACAATGTAGGAGATGGTTCTCAGACTGGGCCCTTAAACAATGTAGGAGATGGTTCTCAGACTGGGCACCAAACAATGTAGGAGATGGTCCTTAGACTGGGCCCCAAACAATGTAGGAGATGGTCCTCAGACTGGGCCTTAAACAATGTAGGAGATGGTCCTCAGACTGGGCCCCAGACAATGTAGGAGATGGTTCTCAGACTGAGCCTTAAACAATGTAGGAGATGGTTCTCAGACTGGGCCTTAAACAATGTAGGAGATGGTTCTCAGACTGGGCCCCAAACAATGTAGGAGATGGTTCTCAGACTGGGCCCCAAACAATGTAGGAGATGGTTCTCAGAATGGGCCTTAAACAATGTAGGAGATGGTTCTCAGAATGGGCCTTAAACAATGTAGGAGATGGTCCTCAGACTGGGCCTTAAACAATGTAGGAGATGGTTCTCAGACTGGGCCTTAAACAATGTAGGAGATGGTTCTCAGACTGGGCCTTAAACAATGTAGGAGATGGGCCTGCACTTGTGTGTCTGTGTGATGGGACATCTGTGTGTGTCCATGTGTTCAGTGTCTGTGTGATGGGACATCTGTGTTCAGTGTCTGTGTGATGGGACATCTGTGTGTGTCCATGTGTTCAGTGTCTGTGTGATGGGACATCTGTGTTCAGTGTCTGTGTGATGATGGTGTGGGTAAGTGTGTAAGGGTTGTGAAGGGTACGGAGTGGTGTAGTGTGTGTGTGTGTGTTTGGTCTTCAGAGCAGATCAGCCCTAATGAGCCAAGCCAATCAATGGCTGAATGAGATGACTTTGATGGATGCCTTTGAGAAAACAACGTTTCGTGATGCTCTCTGTCTCAAGGCGCCGCAGTACAAAGACCTCAAAGACCACAGAGAGGGTTAGATTGACCTTCACAGGGTCACGGTCAGGATGGAGTCCATGTGGGTTGGGAGAGGGGGGGCTTGGTGGATACACATAAACACACACACACACACGCATGCACACACACACACAGGCACGCACAAACAAATCGATACGCGCAAGGCTGGGAGGGGGGGTTGGAGAGAGGCTGGGAGGGGGGCTGAGAGAGAGGCTGGGAGGGGGGCTGAGAGAGAGGCTGGGGGGGGCTTGGAGAGAGGCTGGGAGGGGGGCTTGGAGAGAGGCTGGGAGGGGGGGGCTTGGAGAGAGGCTGGGAGGGGGGCTTGGAGAGAGGCTGGGAGGGGGGCTTGGAGAGAGGCTGGGAGGGTGGGCTTGGAGAGAGGCTGGGAGGGTGGCTTGGAGAGAGGCTGGGAGGGGGGCTGAGAGAGAGGCTGGGAGAGGGGGCTTGGAGAGAGGCTGGGAGGGGGGGGGGCTTGGACAGCAGTCCCTTGATATCTCTCTTTGTGTAGCCTACTGATCCCATTGTGTTGATTTAAGTTAGCTAGTCACCTTGTGAAACTGAGACATGGAGCGTGACTATTGAGAGAGCTAGATGGATGGAGGGAGAGAGTAGGAGGATGGACGGATGGATGGATGGATGGATGGATGGATGGATGGATGGAGACGTATCACTCTCGCTCCGTCTGTCTCTTAGGCCTAACCTGTCCTCTCCATCAGTCTGCAGCAACAGGATCACCCCTAGCAACCCTTAACAAGGTCTGGAGAGACCCCCCAACAGGATCGCCCCTAGCACCTTAACAAGGTCTGGAGAGACCCCCCAACAGGATCGCCCCTAGCACCTTAACAAGGTCTGGAGAGACCCCCCCGGGGAGAATGAGGAAAGCTCTAAACTCATCGTCCCTCTCAAACACAGATGTGGCCAGCGTTGATTCCATAACTGGGTTTAACAACAGCCTGTAAAAAGGACTGACGCAATTATTCCCTATGTTACTATGCCTCGGAGCTGGCATGTGAAACATTTATCCAGATTTTTAAAGATAGAGAAATGGGGATGATATTAGGGTGGATATTCCATAGTATCAGACTGCAATAGTGAATCGTACAACATAGCTCAATATATTGACCATCATATCAACCCTCTCTCCACTAGACACCCCAGCTACCTCAGAGACACTTACCACTTCCTTGAGAAGATTAAAACCCATAGTTGTTCCCTCCCAAACATACATATTCACTATAGACATTGATAGCTTATATACCAACATAAATACAGCAACAGGAATACAGACGGTTAGAAATCTACTCCATGCACACCCAGATAGGAATAGACCAGACAATGAATTACTACAATTATTAGAAATTAGTCTCACACACAACGATTTTATATTCAATGATAGGCACTACTTGCAGGTGGAGGCAACGGCTATGGGGAAGAAATTTGCCCCTGCATATGCAAACATCTACATGGCTGAATGGGAGAGAGAGGCATTGGCCAAGTGCCCACATCAACCCACATTTTATTACAGATTTCTAGACGACATCATAGGAGCCTGGCCTCATGATATCCAACTATTCACTGAATTCATCAGCATTCTCAACAGTCATCACCCGTCCATTAAGGTTAAATACACAATAGATCCATGTGAAGTACATTTCTTGGATACCACAGTATTCTTTAATCAGATAAATCAATCCCAAAAAAACATTACTCACTAAAGTTTATTTCAAAACCAACAGATACACATGCTCTACTCCATAAACAGAGTTATCATCCCAAACATACATTTAAAGGCATCGTCAAATCCCAAATTATACGGTTCCATAGGATATCCTCCTGTAAACAGGATCTGGACACAGCAATTCAAACACTATTTCATGCACTTAGACAAAGAGGCTACTCAAAACGATACCTCAGAACCATAAAACCAGTACCTTGGCGGCCCTCTCTCCCATTCAGCTAACACACCCACAAAACACAAGTCTGTCAATCACTCTTTCGGACCACAACTTTCATTACACAGGTTCTGGAGGCACTTCCAAATCCCCCCCTTCCCCTGACCTTAACCCTGACCCTAACCCTAACCCTAACCCTAACCCTAACCCTAACCCTACCCCCAACCCTACTCCTAACCCTGACCCTGACCCTAACCTTAACCCTTACCCTAACCCGGGTTCGTATCCTGTTCCCACCCCTAACCCTACTCCTAACCCTAACCCCACCAAAACCCCCCCCCTCTCAGAATCACAACCTTCTCTCCTCCTCTGATTCCTCTTCCAATCAGCAGACAATCCTTATCCCCTTAGTCACTACATTCTCCCATAGGATCAGACCGCTACATCAGGCATTCAAACATAATTTTCTCATTACTCAACAGGCATACACACCCTTCCAGCCATATAGAATTATCTCAGCATTCAGAAGGAATAAGAGTCTCAAAGACGTCCTAATCAAAGCAAAATACAATACTAAGCCCCCACAACCACCCAAACCTCACACGGCCCACTTCAAACCAAGAAAATTCATTTCAAATCCACACAGCAAGACCTCCACTCCAGTTCTAGACTCTATCTCACTCAACACTCCAAATGTCATTTATATAATTACCTGTACATTATGCAAAAAACACACTACATCGGGGAAACTCAGTATACAATAGAAACTAGACTTAAACAACATCTATACAACATCAAACGGGCCCATCTACACACAGAACTAGTCACTCATTTCCAGGATCACCCCATCACTCACCTCAATATATCCGGCTTACAGTCATGTTCTGGGTGGACCAGTGGGCGGCGAAAAGCAGTGGAACGTGGGTGGATAAGAGATCTTCAAACAATTACACCCACCGGTCTGAATGAGCGTTTTTAACCAGTTAGATGGGATCAATTGAAAGGGATAGCACTTGTTTACAGGGATCTCAAGGAGGTGAAAGAAGGATGCACTATTCAAACAAAAAATAAAGTTTAAGTGGGTTTGTCTAATATTTAATATTTGCATGCTTATCTTAAATAGTTTTTTATTCCTTCCTTTTTTAGGTATTTGATTTTGTTTTGACATTTTAGCACTTTATCTCTTAGCACTTTGTCTTCTAGCGCTTATATATGTGGATATAATTGTGTTTGTATATGTATTATTAAAGCATCTATCCCCTGATCCCTTGTATATTTTAATATCTCAGTCCCTTCATGGTCCTAGATAACCACTCAGACTATCATTTAGAAACAATAATAACCTACTTACTTTTGGTAAGTTTGGAGGGGGTAATCTAGATAATTTTAACAGTTGAATGGTTTATAGCATTATATTGGAGGGGCACACAACAATAGGCCTGCGCACCACAAGACAAACCAGTCTCTTTTTAACCCTACCCTAATTCAAAACCTAACCCTAACCCTAACCCTAACCTAACCTAACCTAACCCTATCCCTAACCCTAACCCTAACCCTAACCCTAACCCTAACCCTAACCCTAACCCTAAACCTAACCTAACCCTAACCTAACCTAACCTAACCTAACCTAACCTAACCTAACCCTAACCCTAACCCTAACCCTAAAACCTAACCCTAACCCTAAACCTAACCCCTAACCCTAACCCTAACCTAACCCTAACCCTAAACTAACCCTAACTCGAACCTAACCCTAACCTAACCCAATTCAAAATTGATATATACCAACCGTTGCAGGAAAACTGGTGCTCGCAAGGTTTAGACTATTTTTTTGTGCACACTTTGATAAATGAGGCCCTTTGGTTGAACCAGGAAGTCACACTTATCAACTCCATCTTATTGTTTGAGGCCCTGTGGTTGAACCAGGAAGTCACACTTATCAACTCCATCTTATTGTTTGAGGCCCTGTGGTTGAACCAGGAAGTCACACTTATCAACTCCATCTTATTGTTTGAGGCCCTGTGGTTGAACCAGGAAGTCACACTTATCAACTCCATCTTATTGTTTTTGGGGGGATGATTTTTTTTTCACCCCCTCTCGGTCACCCCCACCTTCTTCAGTTGAGTCTAGATTATGAATGTTCGTGTATAGTTTAGTGTTCCTAATGGCGCCATGTTCTTTGCATAGTGCACTTCTTTTGACCAGGGCTCGTAGGGCTCTGGCCTATAGTAGCGTACTATGTGGAATAGGGAGCCATTTGGGACACAACCTTAGAGTTTTCCATTCTCGTGCTAATTTGATGATCATTTTGCATTAGGTTGCTTCTGACTGGGAATCTCGGGTGCTGGCCGTCACCCAGTCAAATATTTAATAATTTTTTTTGTTCCTGTTATCAGACATCCTGCAGACCAAATCTAGCAGGGTTAGACGCTCACCAACAATCCTCCCAAAACAAAACGCTCTCTAGCTAAAGCTAAACCAGGCTGTGTGTGTGTGTGTGTTTGTGTGTGTGTGTGTGTTTGTGTGTGTGTGTGTGAGTGTGTGTGTGTGTGTGTTCGTGTGTGTGTGTGTGTGTGTGTGTGTGTGTGTGTGTTGTGTGTGTGTGTGTGTGTGTGTGTGTGTATGTGTGTGTACGTGTTTGTGTGTGTGTGTGTGTGTGTGTGTGTGTGTGTGTGTGTGTGTGTGTGTGTGTGTGTGTGTGTGTGTGTGTGTGTGTGTGTGTGTGTGTGTGTGTGTGTGTGTGTGTGTGAGTGTGTGTGTGTGTTCGTGTGTGTGGGGGTTTTGGTTCGGACCCGATCAATAGAGAGCCTTTGTTACGCTAGCATCATTAGAACTGTCTTGTTTGACACACAGCATCATGATCCACTCCATAACCCTTCAAAAGACACATCATCATGATCCACTCCATAACCCTTCAAAATAAACAGCATCATGATCCACTCCATAACCCTTCAAAAGACACAGCATCATGATCCTCTCCATAACCCTTCAAAAGACACAGCATCATGATCCTCTCCATAACCCTTCAAAAGACACAGCATCATGATCCTCTCCATAACCCTTCAAAAGACACAGCATCATGATCCACTCCATAACCCTTCAAAAGACACAGCATCATGATCCACTCCATAACCCTTCAAAATAAACAGCATCATGATCCACTCCATAACCCTTCAAAAGACACAGCATCATGATCCACTCCATAACCCTTCAAAAGACACAGCATCATGATCCACTCCATAACCCTTCAAAAGACACAGCATCATGATCCACTCCATAACCCTTCAAAAGACACAGCATCATGATCCGCTCCATAACCCTTCAAAAGACAGCATCATGATCCACTCCATAACCCTTCAAAAGACACAGCATCATGATCCACTCCATAACCCTTCAAAAGACACAGCATCATGATCCACTCCATAACCCTTCAAAAGACACAGCATCATGATCCACTCCATAACCCTTCAAAAGACACAGCATCATGATCCACTCCATAACCTTTCAAAAGACACAGCATCATGATCCACTCCATAACCCTTCAAAAGACACAGCATCATGATCCGCTCCATAACCCTTCAAAAGACACAGCATCATGATCCACTCCATAACCCTTCAAAAGACAGAGCATCATGATCCACTCCATAACCCTTCAAAAGACACAACATCATGATCCGCTCCATAACCCTTCAAAAGACACAGCATCATGATCCGCTCCATAACCCTTCAAAATAAACAGCATCATGATCCGCTCCATAACCCTTCAAAAGACACAGCATCATGATCCACTCCATAACCCTTCAAAAGACACAGCATCATGATCCGCTCCATAACCCTTCACTAAGACACAGCATCATGATCCGCTCCATAACCCTTCAAAAGACACAGCATCATGATCCGCTCCATAACCCTTCAAAAGACACAGCATCATGATCCACTCCATAACCCTTCAAAAGACACAGCATCATGATCCACTCCATAACCCTTCAAAAGACACAGCATCATGATCCACTCCATAACCCTTCAAAAGACACAGCATCATGATCCACTCCATAACCCTTCAAAAGACACAGCATCATGATCCGCTCCATAACCCTTCAAAAGACAGCATCATGATCCGCTCCATAACCCTTCAAAAGACACAGCATCATGATCCGCTCCATAACCCTTCAAAAGACACAGCATCATGATCCACTCCATAACCCTTCAAAAGACACAGCATCATGATCCGCTCCATAACCCTTCAAAAGACACAGCATCATGATCCACTCCATAACCCTTCAAAAGACAGAGCATCATGATCCGCTCCATAACCCTTCAAAAGACACAGCATCATGATCCGCTCCATAACCCTTCAAAATAAACAGCATCATGATCCGCTCCATAACCCTTCAAAAGACACAGCATCATGATCCACTCCATAACCCTTCAAAAGACACAGCATCATGATCCGCTCCATAACCCTTCAAAAGACACAGCATCATGATCCACTCCATAACCCTTCAAAAGACACAGCATCATGATCCGCTCCATAACCCTTCAAAAGACACAGCATCATGATCCACTCCATAACCCTTCAAAAGACACAGCATCATGATCCACTCCATAACCCTTCAAAAGACACAGCATCATGATCCGCTCCATAACCCTTCAAAAGACAGCATCATGATCCGCTCCATAACCCTTCAAAAGACACAGCATCATGATCCGCTCCATAACCCTTCAAAAGACACAGCATCATGATCCGCTCCATAACCCTTCAAAAGACACAGCATCATGATCCGCTCCATAACCCTTCAAAAGACACAGCATCATGATCCACTCCATAACCCTTCAAAAGACACAGCATCATGATCCGCTCCATAACCCTTCAAAAGACACAGCATCATGATCCGCTCCATAACCCTTCAAAAGACACAGCATCATGATCCGCTCCATAACCCTTCAAAAGACAGCATCATGATCCACTCCATAACCCTTCAAAAGACACAGCATCATGATCCACTCCATAACCCTTCAAAAGACACAGCATCATGATCCGCTCCATAACCCTTCAAAAGACACAGCATCATGATCCGCTCCATAACCCTTCAAAAGACAGAGCATCATGATCCACTCCATAACCCTTCAAAAGACAGCATCATGATCCACTCCATAACCCTTCAAAAGACACAGCATCATGATCCGCTCCATAACCCTTCAAAAGACACAGCATCATGATCCACTCCATAACCCTTCAAAAGACACAGCATCATGATCCGCTCCATAACCCTTCAAAAGACACAGCATCATGATCCGCTCCATAACCCTTCAAAAGACACAGCATCATGATCCACTCCATAACCCTTCAAAAGACACAGCATCATGATCCACTCCATAACCCTTCAAAAGACACAGCATCATGATCCACTCCATAACCCTTCAAAAGACACAGCATCATGATCCACTCCATAACCCTTCAAAAGACACAGCATCATGATCCACTCCATAACCCTTCAAAAGACACAGCATCATGATCCACTCCATAACCCTTCAAAAGACACAGCATCATGATCCACTCCATAACCCTTCAAAAGACACAGCATCATGATCCACTCCATAACCCTTCAAAAGACACAGCATCATGATCCGCTCCATAACCCTTCAAAAGACACAGCATCATGATCCGCTCCATAACCCTTCAAAAGACACAGCATCATGATCCACTCCATAACCCTTCAAAAGACACAGCATCATGATCCGCTCCATAACCCTTCAAAAGACACAGCATCATGATCCGCTCCATAACCCTTCAAAAGACACAGCATCATGATCCGCTCCATAACCCTTCAAAAGACACAGCATCATGATCCACTCCATAACCCTTCAAAAGACACAGCATCATGATCCGCTCCATAACCCTTCAAAAGACACAGCATCATGATCCGCTCCATAACCCTTCAAAAGACACAGCATCATGATCCGCTCCATAACCCTTCAAAAGACACAGCATCATGATCCGCTCCATAACCCTTCAAAAGACACAGCATCATGATCCGCTCCATAACCCTTCAAAAGACACAGCATCATGATCCGCTCCATAACCCTTCAAAAGACACAGCATCATGATCCACTCCATAACCCCTTCAAAAGACACAGCATCATGATCCACTCCATAACCCTTCAAAAGACACAGCATCATGATCCGCTCCATAACCCTTCAAAAGACACAGCATCATGATCCGCTCCATAACCCTTCAAAAGACACAGCATCATGATCCACTCCATAACCCTTCAAAAGACACAGCATCATGATCCACTCCATAACCCTTCAAAAGACACAGCATCATGATCCACTCCATAACCCTTCAAAAGACACAGCATCATGATCCACTCCATAACCCTTCAAAAGACACAGCATCATGATCCACTCCATAACCCTTCAAAAGACACAGCATCATGATCCACTCCATAACCCTTCAAAAGACACAGCATCATGATCCGCTCCATAACCCTTCAAAAGACACAGCATCATGATCCGCTCCATAACCCTTCAAAAGACACAGCATCATGATCCGCTCCATAACCCTTCACTAAGACACAGCATCATGATCCGCTCCATAACCCTTCAAAATACACAGCATCATGATCCACTCCATAACCCTTCAAAAGACACAGCATCATGATCCGCTCCATAACCCTTCAAAATACACAGCATCATGATCCACTCCATAACCCTTCAAAAGACACAGCATCATGATCCGCTCCATAACCCTTCAAAAGACACAGCATCATGATCCGCTCCATAACCCTTCAAAAGACACAGCATCATGATCCGCTCCATAACCCTTCAAAAGACACAGCATCATGATCCGCTCCATAACCCTTCACTAAGACACAGCATCATGATCCGCTCCATAACCCTTCAAAATACACAGCATCATGATCCACTCCATAACCCTTCAAAAGACACAGCATCATGATCCGCTCCATAACCCTTCAAAAGACACAGCATCATGATCCACTCCATAACCCTTCAAAAGACACAGCATCATGATCCGCTCCATAACCCTTCAAAAGACACAGCATCATGATCCGCTCCATAACCCTTCAAAAGACACAGCATCATGATCCGCTCCATAACCCTTCAAAAGACACAGCATCATGATCCACTCCATAACCCTTCAAAAGACACAGCATTATGATCCGCTCCATAACCCTTCAAAAGACACAGCATCATGATCCACTCCATAACCCTTCAAAAGACACAGCATCATGATCCACTCCATAACCCTTCAAAAGACACAGCATCATGATCCGCTCCATAACCCTTCAAAAGACACAGCATCATGATCCGCTCCATAACCCTTCAAAAGACACAGCATCATGATCCGCTCCATAACCCTTCAAAAGACACAGCATCATGATCCGCTCCATAACCCTTCAAAAGACACAGCATCATGATCCACTCCATAACCCTTCAAAAGACACAGCATCATGATCCGCTCCATAACCCTTCAAAAGACACAGCATCATGATCCGCTCCATAACCCTTCAAAAGACACAGCATCATGATCCGCTCCATAACCCTTCAAAATAAAGTACAATTGAGTGCATGAAAGAAAGATACGTTTTTTTAGTTATTTATTGTATTTATTTTTTTGACTCCTGAGGTATAATGAGATTAATATTTTTTATGAACCATTTATCAGGATAGTTAGTGACCTTTCAACTCCGTTACTATATACAGTTAACCATGTATCAGGATAGTTAGTGACCTGTCAACTCTGTTACTATATACAGTTAACCATGTATCAGGATAGTTAGGGACCGACCTGTCAACTCTGTTACTATATACAGTGAACCATGTATCAGGATAGTTAGTGACCTGTCAACTCTGTTACTATATACAGTTAACCATGTATCAGGATAGTTAGTGACCGACCTGTCAACTCTGTTACTATATACAGTGAACTGTACAATGCTATTCGTTTACCACCACGCACAAGAACAACGACAGTTGATCGGGGTGGCTTTCAAATGGAAATAACAGGTATTACATGAAAGCAGTGAAGGGTAGTTACATTGAAAATAATGCGTGTAATTCCGTGTTAAAGGAAACATTTGGATTGCAGTGACTTTGCCTCATTACGGCATGGAAGAGACTGAGAGAATGATGTAGACGTAACAATATTTACATTTTTGTCATTTAGCAGACGCTCTTATCCAGAGCCACTTACAGTTAGTGAGTGCATACGTTTTCATACTGGCCCCCCCCGTGGGAAACGAACCCACAACCCTGGCGTTGCAAGCGCCATGCTCTACCAACTGAGCTACAGGGGACGATTAGTTCTCTGATTTTCAATTCAAATGTGCAACTGTGTGCTCCAAAAAAATCCCCCATCTAGTCCAGGCTACTTATGAGTCTATTGCTGGCATTTCATGCTTGGTGGCTTTCCAGAATCCAGAATCTAAATGATCTGTGTTGCTGCTCAGCACAGGGCTTGCCTGACAGACTGGCATTTCTCTCTTTGTAATGATACATGACACACAGTAATTCCATATTTGGCACTTGCAGAGAAGCAATTACATTAGAAAGGCTTGTCGTGACACCATCTCGCTTTTATGCAAGTTTAATAGCCAACTCACCGATGCCTAATGGACTGCATGCTGTGTCTAACCAATTACTTTACACAGAGACATGTATGGCTGATACCAAGGATTTGACAAGACTCTTAGTTGCTGTATAAAAAAAAATAAAAAAAATATTCACAGGATTTTTTAAATATATTTCATCAAATCGATTTTATGTGATCAAACATTCCAACAACAAATGAAGAGATTCTTTACAAAACGCTATACACCTAAATATTTCAAATTTGTGTATTTTTCATCAGAAATGACTGTGATTGTGTGTCAAATATTACTGTTCTCAGATTTTTTTTTTCAAGCAAACCAGACAGCCTCATTTTCTTGTTTTTTATTTATTTACGGATAGCCAGGGGCATGCTCCAACACTAAGATATCATTTACAAACGAAGCATGTGCTTAGTGAGTCCGCCAGATCAGAGGCAGTAGGGAGGAGCAGGGATATTCTCTTGATAAGTGTGAATTGGGCAATGTTTCTGTGCTGCTAAGCATTCAAAATGTTTGTGATATTGTGAACAAATTTGGTGGGGAACGAATCTGAATGCATTCGTGTGTGACGAGGTGTGAAAGAAGGAGTCAGGCGCAGGAGGTAAAAAATACTGAAGTCCAGAGTTTATTCCGTTTGCATAAATCAAACGCCTCAAGCGTCAAACGAAACTATACAAGGGAAAACATCCACCTAGGAAACAACACAGTGAAATGTACCTCAACCGAGCTACACGCTCTCACACCAAACAATCACTCACAAAGACAAGGGGAACAGAGGGAACACTTATACACATACCAATTAGGGGAATGAGCACCAGGTGTGTGTGATTGACAAGACATGACAAGTGGAGTGATGAGAATGGGATCGGCAGTAGCTAGCACTCCGGTGACGACGAACGCCGAAGCCTGCCCGAACCAGGAGGCGAGGCAGCCTCGGCGGAAGGCGTGACATCGTGACTCTGTTTTACGCTCACCAAAATTACGAGCTGCTCCTCTGACTTGCCTTGTGAAAGCCTAACACTGCAAGATCTTATTTTGGAACTTAGCTAGCCATGTTGACAATAGAACACGCTTTCAAATGATGCCCACCTGACCAGATTACGATTTATAACGGAACGTTTTTGGAATGCGTAAACATCAACAGTAATTGTGTGATGGCGGAGACGCAGGGCTGCGTTCCAAAGAAAAGTGAAAGGTACAGTAAATGTAAAATGTAATTTTCCAAGTATACGTTGTAAAACACCAACATGAGTAATGTGATAAAGGCACTAGCATCCATAGGAAGGGATTATACAGAGAACAGTTGGTCCATAGGAAGGGATTATACAGAGAACAGTTGGTCCATAGGAAGGGATTATACAGAGATCAGTTGGTCCGTAGGAAGGGATTATACAGAGATCAGTTGGTCCAAAGGAAGGGATTATACAGAGATCAGTTGGTCCATAGGAAGGGATTATACAGAGAACAATTGGTCCATAGGAAGGGATTATACAGAGATAAATTGGTCCATAGGAAGGGATTATACAGATATCAGTTGGTCCAAAGGAAGGGATTATACAGAGAACAGTTGGTCCATAGGAAGGGATTATACAGAGAACAGTTGGTCCATAGGAAGGGATTATACAGAGAACAGTTGGTCCATAGGAAGGGATTATACAGAGAACAGTTGGTCCATAGGAAGGGATTATACAGAGAACAGTTGGTCCATAGGAAGGGATTATACAGCGAACAGTTGGTCCATAGGGAGGGATTATACAGAGAACAGTTGGTCCATAGGAAGTGATTATACAGAGAACAGTTGGTCCATAGGAAGGGATTATACAGAGAACAGTTGGTCCATAGGAAGGGATTATACAGAGAACAGTTGGTCCATAGGAAGGGATTATACAGAGAACAGTTGGTCCATAGGAAGGGATTATACAGAGAACAGTTGGTCCATAGGAAGGGATTATACAGAGAACAGTTGGTCCATAGGAAGGGATTATACAGAGAACAGTTGGTCCATAGGAAGGGATTATACAAAGAACAGTTGGTCCATAGGAAGGGATTATACAGGAAACAGTTGGTCCATAGGAAGGGATTATACAGAGAACAGTTGGTCCATAGGAAGGGATTATACAGAGAACAGTTGGTCCATAGGAAGGGATTATACAGAGAACAGTTGGTCCATAGGAAGGGATTATACAGAGAACAGTTGGTCCATAGGAAGGGATTATACAGAGAACAGTTGGTCCATAGGAAGGGATTATAAAGAGAACAGTTGGTCCATAGGAAGGGATTATACAGAGAACAGTTGGTCCAAAGGAAGGGATTATACAGAGAACAGTTGGTCCATAGGAAGGGATTATACAGAGAACAGTTGGTCCATAGGAAGGGATAATACAGATATTAAACAGTTGGTTCACATGGTGAAATAAAAAGTACTGCTGACCCTACTCACAATGGTTATGCTTTCCCAATGTACAGTTGAAGTCGGAAGTTTACATACACTTAGGTTGGAGTCATTAAAACTCGTTTTTCAACCACTCCACAAATTTCTTGTTAACAAACTATAGTTTTGGCAAGTCGGTTAGGACATCTGCTTTGTTTATGACACAAGTAATTTTTCCAACAATTGTTGCAGACTATTAAATTATTTCACTTATAAGTCACTCTATCACAATTATAGTGGGTCAAAAGTTTACATATACTAAGTTGACTGTGCCATTAAACAGCTTGGAAAATTCCAGGAAATTATGTCATGGCTTTAGAAGCTTCTGTTAGGCTAATTGACATAATTTGAGTCAATTGGAGGTGTACCTGTGGATGTATTTCAAGGCCTACCTTCAAACTCAGTGCCTCTTTGCTTGACACCATGGGAAAATCAAAATAAATCAGCCCACCTAAGACAGGGAATTTTTACTAGGATTAAATATCAGGAATTGTGAAAAAGTGAGTTTAAATGTATTTGGCTAAGGTGCATGTAAACTTCCAACTTCAACTGTACATCCTAAATGTTAGAAAACTCGCTAGGAGTCATATCCTAAAGGTAGGGATCATGACAAGAACAAACAGGCTCTTCAACAGGCTCTCTTAGAGATCTATGTTATAGCTTGGTCAGATAAGCCATATAATCCCTTTATTGAAAGCAAGAGATCAGGTCTGTTTGGCTCCCAGATTGCTCTGACAGCTGTTTTAGATTTAACACCATCAAATAGGAGTGACTCGGTGTAGGCCCAGCTTTGTCAACAGCCTTGTCTGGTGTCTGGTGGCTATGAGAACAGAGAACATAGAATTTAGAGCATAGAACGCTTTTTGATGTTACTTGTTAAATTCACTTCAGTCAGTGTAGATGAATGGAATGAGAGATTAAACAAGGATGTTTAACCCTTGAGACAATTGAGATATCGATTGTGCATGTGTGCCATTCAGAGGGTGAATGGTCAAGACAAAAAATGTAACGCGAATACTGTTCATTGATTGCTGTTCATTGACGCGAGCCGCGAGCCGCGAGCCCATACGAGCTAAATGCCTTCTATGCTCGCAACATTGAACCATGCATCAGAGCACCAGCTGTTCCGGATGACTGTGTGATCACGCTGTCCGTAGCTGATGTGAGTAAGACCTTTAAACAGGTTAACATTCACAAGGCCGCAGGGCCAGATGGATTACCAGGATGCGTACTCAGAGCATTAGCTGATCAGCTGGCAAGTGTCGTTACTGACATTTTCAACCTCTCCCTGAACCAGTCTGTAATACCTACATGTTTCAAGCAGACCACCGTAGTCCCTGTGCCCAAGAACGCAAAGGTAACATGCCTAAATCACTACTGTCCCGACATCTGTAGCCATGAAATGCTTTGAAAGGCTGGTCATTGCTCACATCAACGCCATCATCCCAGAAACCCTGGACCCTGGACACTCAGGGGTGTGTTCTTAGTCAATCAATCAATCAATCAAATGTTATTTATAAAGCCCTTTTTACATCAGCAGATGTCACAAAGTGCTATTCAGAAACCCAGCCTAAAACCCCAAACAGCAAGCAATGCAGATGTAGAAGCACGGTGGCTAGGAAAAACTTCCTAGAAAGGCAGAAACCTAGGAAGAAACCTAGAGAGGAACCAGGTTCTGAGGGTTGGCCAGTCCCCTTCTGGCTGTGCCGTGTGGAGATTATAACAGTACATGGCCATTAATGGCCAGATTTTCCTCCAAGATGTTCAAACGTTCATAGATGACCAGCAGGGTCAAATAATAATCACAGTGGTTGTAGAGGTTGCAACAGGTCAGTACATCAGGAGTAAATATCACTTGGCTTTTCATAGCCGGGCATTTAGATGTTGAAATAGCAGGTGCGGTAGAGAGAGAGAGTTGAAAACAGCAGGGAGAGAGAGAGAATTAGAGGGAGCATACTTAAATTCACACAGGACACCGGATAAGACAGACTGACCCTAGCCCCCCGGCACATAGACTATTGCAGCATAGATACTGGAGGCTGAGACAGGGGGGGTCGGGAGACACTGTGGCCCCATTCGACGATACCCCCGGACAGGGCCAACCAGGCAGGATATAACCCCAACCCACTTTGCCAAAGCCCAGCCCCCACACCACCAGAGGGATATCAACAGACCACCAACCTACTACCCTGAGACAAGGCTGAGTATAGCCCACAAAGATCTCCTCCACTGCACGAGCCGAGGGAGCGACAAACCAGACAGGAAGATCACGTCAGTGACTCAACCCACTCAAGTGACGCACCCCTCCTAGGGATGGCATGGAAGAGCACTAGTAAGCCAGTGACTCAGCCCCCGTAATAGGGTCAGAGGCAGAGAATCCCAGTGGAGGAGGGGAGCCGGCCAGGCAGAGACAGCAAGGGCGGTTCGTTGCTCCAGTGCCTTGCCGTTCACCTTCGCACCCCTGGGCCAGACTACACTCAATCATAGGACCTACTGAAGAGATGAGTCTTCAGTAAATACTTAAAGGTTGAGACCGAGTCTGCGTATCTCACATGGATTGGCAGACCATTCCATAAAAATTGAGCTCTATAGGAGAAAGCCCTGCCTCCAGCTGTTTGCTTAGAAATTCTAGGGACAATAAGGAGGCCTGTGTCTTGTGACCGTAGCGTACGTGTAGGTATGTACGGCAGGACCAAATCGGAGAGATAGGTAGGAGCAAGCCCATATAATGCTTTGTAGGTTAGCAGTAAAACCTTGAAATCAGCCCTAGCCTTAACAGGAAGCCAGTGTAGAGAGGCTAGCACTGGAGTAATAAAATCTATAATAAAGTTTATTTAGTGCTTTAACCGGGTAGCCGGAGAGTAGAGCATTGCAGTAGTCTAATCTAGAAGTGACAAAAGCATGGATTAGCAATTCTGCATTATTTTTGGACAAAAAGTTTCTGATCTTTGCAATGTTACGAAGATGGAAAAAAAAGCTGTCCTTGAAATGTTCTCGATATGTTCCCTCCTTTACTCCCTGTTCACCCACGACTGCGTGGCCACGGGTCGAGAGCTTCAAGTTCCTTGGTGTCCACATCACTAAGAACCTATCTTGGTACAAACACACCAACACAGAGGTGAAGAGGGCATGACAAAGTCTATTCCCCCTCAGGAGGCTGAAATCCTGACCGCTTGGTACGGCAACTGCTCGGCATCCAACCGCAAGGCGCTGCAGATGGTAGTGTGTACGGCCCAGAATATCACTGGGGCCGAGCTTCCTGACATCCAGGACCTCTGTACCAGGAGGTGTCGGCACGGCACGGCAAGCGGTACAGGAGGGCCAGGTCTGGGACCAATAGGCACATAACATAGAATAAATATAATGTCCATAGCCACATTAAAGTTCTAGAATGTAGAACATAGAATATAGAACATAGAATGGAACATATAATATAGAACATAGAATATAGAACATAGAATGTAGAGCATAGAATGTAGAACATAGAACATAGAACATAGAATGTAGAACATAGAATGTAGAACATAGAATAGAACATAGAATATAGAACATAGAATGTAGAACATAGAATATAGAATATAGAATGTAGAACATAGAATATAGAACATAGAATGTAGAACATAGAATGTAGAACATAGAATATAGAACATAGAATATAGAACATAGAATGTAGAACATAGAATATAGAACATAGAATGCGACCGGGAGACTCAACAATGGCCCAGCGTCGTCCAGGGTAGGGTAGAATGGCCGGCAGGGATAGCTCAGTTGATAGATTCCCACGGGGGGCCATATAAAAAAATTATATAGTAACTATAGAATGGATAAGAGCGTCTGCTAAATGACTAAAATGTAAATTTATATAGAACATAGAATGTAGAACATAGAAATATAGAACATAGAATATAGAGTATAAGAGGGATACAAAGTATATTGAAAGCAGGTGCTTCTACACAGGTGTGGTTCCTGACTTAATTAAGCAATTAACATCCCATCCTGCTTAGGGTCATGTATAAAAATGCCCAGTTGCCCACTATTTTGTGTAGAAGCGTGTTTGTGTGCGTGTGTGGGAGATTCTGGATCGGCGAAACAAAACACCAACATTTTTGTAATTTCTCGTGGATAGAATGGTGTCTCATCCCTCCAAACAGAGTTCCAGACCCTTGTAGAATCTACGCCAAGGTGCATTGAAGCTGTTCCGGCGGCTCGTGGCGGCCCAACGCCCTACTAAGACACTTTATGTTGCCGTTTCCTTTATTCTGATAGTTACCTGCACGTCGCGAACAGACATTGCCATTGCGGGATTGATCGGGCTCAAAATATGGGAATATAACACAACAATACGGCCAGTATAAATCGGAAAAACACGTGGGATCTACTTCGTTAGGCTATCTGCAAATGGAAAGAGCTCAAAGACACTGACTCACGAATAAACAATCGTTTTGTGAAGGGTCAGTTATAAGATTATGGATCCAGTAGTTCTCTAACTTATACAGTGGAGAGATTTCATATTTCAGTACTCTGGGTCACTGTAACGCATGGTGAGCCTCTAAATGCTAGAAGTCTCCAGGCTGTTTTGCAGTCTTAATTGCTTGACATTTGCATACTGAGAAGTTTATCAGTTGTGCATAGCAGGTCTCTGCTATGTAATAATAATATTCAAATCACCAGAGAGGCATCTGCCTTTGGCAAAACAGACATTTTCTCCTACCTCTCCGAACAAAGGAAAATAAAATAAAAAACAGTTGGAGGAGCGGGGACGAGGAGGAGGAGTGCGGAGGAGGATGAGCGGGGAGGAGAGGGGAGGCGGAGGAGAGGGGAGGGAGGAAGGAGGATGAGCGGGGAGCAGAGGGGAGGAGGAGGATTGGGATGGAGGAGGAGCGGAGGGGAGGAGGAGCGGGGAGGAGAGGGGAGGAGAGGGAGGAGGAGGAGGAGGAGGGAGCGGGGAGGAGGAGGAGGAGGAGGGGGAGGGAGGAGGAGGAGGAGGAGGAGGAGGAGGAGGAGGAGGAGGAGGAGGATGAGGAAGAGGAGGGAGGAGGAGGGAGAGAGGAGGAGGAGGAGGAGGAGGAGGAGGAGGAGGAGGAGGAGGAGGGGAGGGGAGGAGGAGGGGGAGGAGGGGAGGAGGGATGAGACTCAAATGATGGGTGATGGACAGAGAATGCCAATTAGGCCACGGACGATTCTGTTTTGCTTTTCACACCTTCTCAATCATGATGGATCCGGGCAGACATGATAGTGGCTGAATTCCAAATGGCACCCTATTCCCTATATATAGTGCACTACTTTTGACCAGTGCCCATAGTGGACTGTAGCCTGTACGGAAAAGGGTGCCATTTGGGACTCAAGCCAGTGTTAAAGGGTGATTCTCTTTCGCAATCACAGATGTGTCCCACTGTTGATTCCACAGCACTCCTGGGTTCCACAAAAACAAAATCCAGCAGAATCCAAAGAAAACAATTTGATTGCATCCCATCCACTCCCAAGGACCGGGCCTAAAAAGTAGAAATGCTGGCAAATTCAACAATATCATCATATCCACAATGCCCTGCAATTTAGAGTTGGAAGACAGAGAGCTATGATGCAAAAAGGTAACAACTGTGATAACTCTCATGAATATAAACATAGCCTGATTTGCTGCTCACTCCCTCTGGCACGGCTCAATCTGGGACTGAGAGAGAGAGCATATCTCCTGGAAGTCTGCGACCCAAGTGGCACCCTATCCCCTATGTAGGGATATAGGGCTCTGCACTACACAGGGAATAGGGTGCCACTTGGGACAAATCATGGGGTCCTGAACAACGAAGTTTGACAATTTACATTTGAGTCATTTAGCAGACGCTCTTATCCAGAGCGACTTACAGTTAGTGAGTGCATACATTTTTTTATTTTTTTCATACTGGTCCCCCCCGTGGGAATCGAACCCACAACCCTGGCATTGCAAGCGCCATGCTCTACCAACTGAGCTACACGGGGAGGAGCAGGAAGGAGAGGAGCGGTGAGGAGGAGGAGGAGGAGGAGGAGGAGGAGGAGGAGGAGGAGGAGGAGGAGGAGGAGGAGGAGGAGGAGGAGGGGAGGAGGAGGAGGAGGAGGAGGAGGAGGAGGAGGAGGAGGAGGAGCGGGGAGGAGGAGGAGGAGGAGGAGGAGGAGGAGGAGGAGGGGGAGGAGAGGAGCCAGAAAGGTGGAGAAGGATGTATTTGTACCTGCAACACCAGGGTAGTTTTCCCAGTGTCTTAACAAACGCTTTCAAAAACCTTTTTTTTGTCACTTCATAAGATTATACTTTAAAATACTTCAATGCCAATTGCTCTTTAACGTCCTGACTAATCATTTTACAGCATTTTCAAAATACACACAGACCTCAGAAAACACACTTAGCCTACAATCATACTTCTCTTAACAGTGAGTCTGCTTCCGTTGTCTTGGTCTGCGCACTATGTTGAACAATGTTTTGTCAGCATTTATCTCTGCCCGCAGTCCCACTGCTGTTTCCTTTCAAATAAACATGACCAATGATCTACCTGACCATGCTAACTGACAGCACTGTGTAGAGAGTAGGGGGTAAAGCTCTTACCTGACCATGCTAACTGACAGTACTGTGTAGAGAGTAGGGGGTAAAGCTCTTACCTGACCATGCTAACTGACAGTACTGTGTAGAGAGTAGGGGGTAAAGCTATATCTGGACAGTGCTAACTGACAGTAGGTGAAGACCATAAAGCAGCCATGCTAACTGACAGTACTGTGTAGAGAGTAGGGGGTAAAGCTAACCATGCTAACTGACAGTACTGTGTAGAGAGTATGTCTGGGGGTAAAGCTGACCATGTAGCTAACTAACTGAAGACAGTACTGTGTAGAGAGTAGGGGGTAAACCTCTTACCTGACCATGCTACACTGACAGTACTGTGTAGAGAGTAGCTAACTGACAGTACTGTGTAGAGAGTAGGGGGTAAACCTGACCATGCTAACTGACAGTACTGTGTAGAGAGTAGGGGGTAAAACTCTTACCTGACCATGCTAACTGACAGTACTGTGTAGAGAGTAGGGGGTAAAGCTAACCACGCTAACTGACAGTACTGTGTAGAGAGTAGGGGGTAAAGCTCTTACCTGACCATGCTAACTGACAGTACTGTGTAGAGAGTAGGGGGTAAAGCTCTTACCTGACCATGCTAACTGACAGTACTGTGTAGAGAGTGGTGTAGTTGAATGGGACTAAAAGCATATGAGCCCTGAGGCTGGGTCACCCCTGTCTCATCCAATGTGACTTCATAGAAAGCCTGTCTGTCAGACAGTGTTTGAAATTTGACGTCACATTTGAGTGTCCAGCTAGACACAGAAGACATTTCTCTGCATGGTTTTTATTTTATTTTGTTTGTGACACAGATAGTTAATGTCTGACATTTGTCCTTATATTCGACTGGATGTACTCTAGTGCTAACTACACACTGGAAGACATTTGCCAATTACCCGACTCAAAATATGTTTTTATGTTGTTTTTTTTGGAAAGACTATATTCAGAGTCTGCTGTGCAGTTGACATGGCTTCGTATCAGAGACAGGCTATTCCCATAGAGAGGCTTCATCTCAGAGACAGGCTATTCCCATAGAGAGGCTTCATCTCAGAGACAGGCTATTCCCATAGAGAGGCTTCATCTCAGAGACAGGCTATTCCCATAGAGAGGCTTCATCTCAGAGACAGGCTATTCCCATAGAGAGGAGCTTCATCTCAGAGACAGGCTATTCCCATAGAGTGGCTTCATCTCAGAGACAGGCTATTCCCATAGAGAGGCTTCTTCATCTCAGAGACAGGCTATTCCCATAGAGAGGCTTCATCTCAGAGACAGGCTATTCCCATAGAGAGGCTTCATCTCAGAGACAGGCTATTCCCATAGAGTGGCTTCGTATCAGAGACAGGCTATTCCCATAGAGAGGCTTCATCTCAGAGACAGGCTATTCCCATAGAGAGGCTTCATCTCAGAGACAGGCTATTCCCATAGAGTGGCTTCATCTCAGAGACAGGCTATTCCCATAGAGAGGCTTCATCTCAGAGACAGGCTATTCCCATAGAGAGGCTTCATCTCAGAGACAGGCTATTCCCATAGAGAGGCTTCATCTCAGAGACAGGCTATTCCCATAGAGAGGCTTCATCTCAGAGACAGGCTATTCCCATAGAGAGGCTTCATCTCAGAGACAGGCTATTCCCATAGAGAGGCTTCATCTCAGAGACAGGCTATTCCCATTGAGAGGCTTCGTATCAGAGACAGGCTATTCCCATAGAGAGGCTTCATCTCAGAGACAGGCTATTCCCATAGAGAGGCTTCATCTCAGAGACAGGCTATTCCCATAGAGAGGCTTCATCTCAGAGACAGGCTATTCCCATAGAGAGGCTTCATCTCAGAGACAGGCTATTCCCATAGAGAGGCTTCATCTCAGAGACAGGCTATTCCCATAGAGAGGCTTCATCTCAGAGACAGGCTATTCCCATAGAGAGGCTTCATCTCAGAGACAGGCTATTCCCATAGAGAGGCTTCATCTCAGAGACAGGCTATTCCCATAGAGTGGCTTCATCTCAGAGACAGGCTATTCCCATAGAGAGGCTTCATCTCAGAGACAGGCTATTCCCATAGAGTGGCTTCGTATCAGAGACAGGCTATTCCCATAGAGAGGCTTCATCTCAGAGACAGGCTATTCCCATAGAGAGGCTTCGTATCAGAGACAGGCTATTCCCATAGAGAGGCTTCATCTCAGAGACAGGCAGGCTATTCCCATAGAGAGGCTTCATCTCAGAGACAGGCTATTCCCATAGAGAGGCTTCATCTCAGAGACAGGCTATTCCCATAGAGAGGCTTCATCTCAGAGACAGGCTATTCCCATAGAGTGGCTTCATATCAGAGACAGGCTATTCCCATAGAGAGGCTTCATCTCAGAGACAGGCTATTCCCATAGAGAGGCTTCATCTCAGAGACAGGCTATTCCCATAGAGAGGCTTCATCTCAGAGACAGGCTATTCCCATAGAGAGGCTTCATCTCAGAGACAGGCTATTCCCATAGAGAGGCTTCATCTCAGAGACAGGCTATTCCCATAGAGAGGCTTCATCTCAGAGACAGGCTATTCCCATAGAGAGGCTTCATCTCAGAGACAGGCTATTCCCATAGAGAGGCTTCATCTCAGAGACAGGCTATTCCCATAGAGAGGCTTCATCTCAGAGACAGGCTATTCCCATAGAGTGGCTTCGTATCAGAGACAGGCTATTCCCATAGAGAGGCTTCATCTCAGAGACAGGCTATTCCCATAGAGAGGCTTCATCTCAGAGACAGGCTATTCCCATAGAGAGGCTTTCATCTCAGAGACAGGCTATTCCCATAGAGAGGCTTCATCTCAGAGACAGGCTATTCCCATAGAGAGGCTTCATATCAGAGACAGGCTATTCCCATAGAGAGGCTTCATCTCAGAGACAGGCTATTCCCATAGAGAGGCTTCATCTCAGAGACAGGCTATTCCCATAGAGAGGCTTTGTATCAGAGACAGGCTATTCCCATAGAGAGGCTTCATCTCAGAGACAGGCTATTCCCATAGAGAGGCTTCATCTCAGGCTTCGCTATCAGAGACAGGCTATTCCCATAGAGAGGCTTCATCTCAGAGACAGGCTATTCCCATAGAGAGGCTTCATCTCAGAGACAGGCTATTCCCATAGAGAGGCTTCATCTCAGAGACAGGCTATTCCCATAGAGAGGCTTCATCTCAGAGACAGGCTATTCCCATAGAGAGGCTTCATCTCAGAGACAGGCTATTCCCATAGAGAGGCTTCGTATCAGAGACAGGCTATTCCCATAGAGAGGCTTCATCTCAGAGACAGGCTATTCCCATAGAGAGGCTTCATCTCAGAGACAGGCTATTCCCATAGAGAGGCTTCATCTCAGAGACAGGCTATTCCCATAGAGTGGCTTCAGGTATCATAGAAGGCTTCATATCAGAGACAGGCTATTCCCATAGAGAGGCTTCGCATCAGAGACAGGCTATTCCCATAGAGAGAGAGGCTTCATCTCAGAGACAGGCTATTCCCATAGAGAGGCTTCATCTCAGAGACAGGCTATTCCCATAGAGAGGCTTCGTATCAGAGACAGGCTATTCCCATAGAGAGGCTTCATCTCAGAGACAGGCTATTCCCATAGAGAGGCTTCATATCAGAGACAGGCTATTCCCATAGAGAGGCTTCATCTCAGAGACAGGCTATTCCCATAGAGAGGCTTCATCTTCTCAGAGACAGGCTATTCCCATAGAGAGGCTTCATCTCAGAGACAGGCTATTCCCATAGAGAGGCTTCATCTCAGAGACAGGCTATTCCCATAGAGAGGCTTCATCTCAGAGACAGGCTATTCCCATAGAGAGGCTTCTTCGTATCAGAGACAGGCTATTCCCATAGAGAGGCTTCATCTCAGAGACAGGCTATTCCCATAGAGAGGCTTCATCTCAGAGACAGGCTATTCCCATAGAGAGGCTTCGTATCAGAGACAGGCTATTCCCATAGAGAGGCTTCGTATCAGAGACAGGCTATTCCCATAGAGAGGCTTCATCTCAGAGACAGGCTATTCCCATAGAGAGGCTTCGTATCAGAGACAGGCTATTCCCATAGAGAGGCTTCATCTCAGAGACAGGCTATTCCCATAGAGAGGCTTCATCTCAGAGACAGGCTATTCCCATAGAGAGGCTTCATCTCAGAGACAGGCTATTCCCATAGAGAGGCTTCATCTCAGAGACAGGCTATTCCCATAGAGAGGCTTCATATCAGAGACAGGCTATTCCCATAGAGAGGCTTCATCTCAGAGACAGGCTATTCCCATAGAGAGGCTTCATCTCAGAGACAGGCTATTCCCATAGAGAGGCTTCATCTCAGAGACAGGCTATTCCCATAGAGAGGCTTCATCTCAGAGACAGGCTATTCCCATAGAGAGGCTTCATATCAGAGACAGGCTATTCCCATAGAGAGGCTTCATCTCAGAGACAGGCTATTCCCATAGAGAGGCTTCGTATCAGAGACAGGCTATTCCCATAGAGAGGCTTCATCTCAGAGACAGGCTATTCCCATAGAGAGGCTTCATCTCAGAGACAGGCTATTCCCATAGAGAGGCTTCATCTCAGAGACAGGCTATTCCCATAGAGAGGCTTCATCTCAGAGACAGGCTATTCCCATAGAGAGGCTTCATCTCAGAGACAGGCTATTCCCATAGAGAGGCTTCATCTCAGAGACAGGCTATTCCCATTGAGTGGCTTCATCTCAGAGACAGGCTATTCCCATAGAGAGGCTCCCATAGAGAGGCTTCGTCTCAGAGACAGGCTATTCCCATAGAGTGGCTTCATCTCAGAGACAGGCTATTCCCATAGAGAGGCTTCATATCAGAGACAGGCTATTCCCATAGAAAGGCTTCATCTCAGAGACAGGCTATTCCCATAGAGAGGCTTCATATCAGAGACAGGCTATTCCCATAGAGAGGCTTCGTATCAGAGACAGGCTATTCCCATTGAGTGGCTTCGTATCAGAGACAGGCTATTCCCATAGAGAGGCTTCATCTCAGAGACAGGCTATTCCCATAGAGAGGCTTCATCTCAGAGACAGGCTATTCCCATAGAGAGGCTTCATCTCAGAGACAGGCTATTCCCATAGAGAGGCTTCGTATCAGAGACAGGCTATTCCCATAGAGAGGCTTCATCTCAGAGACAGGCTATTCCCATAGAGAGGCTTCATCTCAGAGACAGGCTATTCAGAGACCATAGAGAGGCTTCATCTCAGAGACAGGCTATTCCCATAGAGAGGCTTCATCATCTCAGAGACAGGCTATTCCCATAGAGAGGCTTCATCTCAGAGACAGGCTATTCCCATTGAGTGGCTTCGTATCAGAGACAGGCTATTCCCATAGAGTGGCTTCGTATCAGAGACAGGCTATTCCCATAGAGAGGCTTCATCTCAGAGACAGGCTATTCCCATAGAGAGGCTTCGTATCAGAGACAGGCTATTCCCATAGAGAGGCTTCGTATCAGAGACAGGCTATTCCCATAGAGAGGCTTCATCAGAGACAGGCTATTCCCATAGAGAGGCTTCATCTCAGAGACAGGCTATTCCCATAGAGAGGCTTCATCTCAGAGACAGGCTATTCCCATTGAGTGGCTTCGTATCAGAGACAGGCTATTCCCATAGAGAGGCTTCATCTCAGAGACAGGCTATTCCCATAGAGAGGCCCATCAGAGACAGGCTATTCCCATAGAGAGGCTTATCTCAGAGACATTCCCTAGAGGCCCATAGAGAGGCTATTCCCATCAGAGACAGGCTATTCCCATAGAGAGGCTTCATATCAGAGACAGGCTATTCCCCATAGAGGCTTCGTATCAGAGACAGGCTATTCCCATAGAGAGGCTTCATCTCAGAGACAGGCTATTCCCATAGAGAGGCTTCGTATCAGAGACAGGCTATTCCCATAGAGAGGCTTCGTATCAGAGACAGGCTATTCCCATAGAGAGGCTTCATCTCAGAGACAGGCTATTCCCATAGAGAGGCTTCATCTCAGAGACAGGCTATTCCCATAGAGAGGCTTCATCTCAGAGACAGGCTATTCCCATAGAGAGGCTTCATCTCAGAGACAGGCTATTCCCATAGAGAGGCTTCGTATCAGAGACAGGCTATTCCCATAGAGAGGCTTCATCTCAGAGACAGGCTATTCCCATAGAGAGGCTTCATCTCAGAGACAGGCTATTCCCATAGAGAGGCTTCATCTCAGAGACAGGCTATTCCCATAGAGAGGCTTCATCTCAGAGACAGGCTATTCCCATAGAGAGGCTTCATCTCAGAGACAGGCTATTCCCATAGAGTGGCTTCATCTCAGAGACAGGCTATTCCCATTGAGTGGCTTCGTATCAGAGACAGGCTATTCCCATAGAGAGAGAGGCTTCGTATCAGAGACAGGCTATTTCCATAGAGAGGCTTCATCTCAGAGACAGGCTATTCCCATAGAGAGGCTTCATCTCAGAGACAGGCTATTCCCATAGAGAGGCTTCGTATCAGAGACAGGCTATTCCCATAGAGAGGCTTCATCTCAGAGACAGGCTATTCCCATAGAGAGGCTTCGTATCAGAGACAGGCTATTCCCATAGAGAGGCTTCATCTCAGAGACAGGCTATTCCCATAGAGAGGCCATAGAGACAGGCTATTCCCTTCATCTCAGAGACAGGCTATTCCCATAGAGAGGCTTCATCTCAGAGACAGGCTATTCCCATAGAGAGGCTTCATCTCAGAGACAGGCTATTCCCATTGAGAGGCTTCGTATCAGAGACAGGCTATTCCCATAGAGAGGCTTCGTATCAGAGACAGGCTATTCCCATAGAGAGGCTTCATCTCAGAGACAGGCTATTCCCATAGAGAGGCTTCATCTCAGAGACAGGCTATCTCAGAGACACCCATAGAGAGGCTTCATCTCAGAGACAGGCTATTCCCATAGAGTGGCTTCGTATCAGAGACAGGCTATTCCCATAGAGAGGCTTCGTATCAGAGACAGGCTATTCCCATAGAGAGGCTTCATCTCAGAGACAGGCTATTCCCATAGAGAGGCTTCGTATCAGAGACAGGCTATTCCCATAGAGAGGCTTCGTATCAGAGACAGGCTATTCCCATAGAGAGGCTTCATCTCAGAGACAGGCTATTCCCATAGAGAGGCTTCATCTCAGAGACAGGCTATTCCCATAGAGAGGCTTCGTCATCAGAGACAGGCTATTTCCATAGAGAGGCTTCATCAGATCAGAGACAGGCTATTCCCATAGAGAGGCTTCATCTCAGAGACAGGCTATTCCATATAGAGCTTCATCTCAGCTTCATCTCAGAGACAGGCTATTCCCATAGAGAGGGCTTCAGGCTCTCCCAGGAGACAGGCTATTCCCATAGAGAGGCTTCATCTCAGAGACAGGCTATTCCCATAGAGAGGCTTCATCTCAGAGACAGGCTATTTCCCATAGAGAGGCTTCATCTCAGAGACAGGCTATTTCCATAGAGAGGCTTCATCTCAGAGACAGGCTATTCCCATTGAGAGGCTTCGTATCAGAGACAGAGAGGCTTATTCCCATAGAGAGGCTTCGTATCAGAGACAGGCTATTCCCATAGAGAGGCTTCATATCAGAGACAGGCTATTCCCATAGAGAGGCTTCATCTCAGAGACAGGCTATTCCCATAGAGAGGCTTCATCTCAGAGACAGGCTATTCCCATAGAGAGGCTTCATCTCAGAGACAGGCTATTCCCATAGAGAGGCTTCATATCAGAGACAGGCTATTCCCATAGAGAGGCTTCATCTCAGAGACAGGCTATTCCCATTGAGTGGCTTCGTATCAGAGACAGGCTATTCCCATAGAGAGGCTTCATCTCAGAGACAGGCTATTCCCATAGAGAGGCTTCATCTCAGAGACAGGCTATTCCCATAGAGAGGCTTCATCTCAGAGACAGGCTATTCCCATAGAGAGGGCTGGCTTCATCTCAGAGACAGGCTATTCCCATAGAGTGGCTTCATCTCAGAGACAGGCTATTCCCATAGAAAGGCTTCATCTCAGAGACAGGCTATTCCCATCTCAGAGTGGCTTCCCATAGATCAGAGACAGAGACAGGCTATTCCCATAGAGAGGCTTTCCTCAGAGAGTGGCTATTCCCATAGAGAGGCTTATCAGAGACAGGCTATTCCCATAGAGAGGCTTCATCTCAGAGACAGGCTATTCCCATTGAGTGGCTTCATATCAGAGACAGGCTATTCCCATAGAGAGGCTTCATCTCAGAGACAGGCTATTCCCATAGAGAGGCTTCGTATCAGAGACAGGCTATTCCCATAGAGAGGCTTCATCATCTCAGAGACAGGCTTATTCCCATAGAGAGGCTTCATCTCAGATTCCCAGGCTTCTATTCCCATAGAGAGGCTTCATCTCAGAGACAGGCTATTCCCATAGAGAGGCTTCATCTCAGAGACAGGCTATTCCCATAGAGAGGCTTCGTCTCAGAGACAGGCTATTCCCATTGAGTGGCTTCATATCAGAGACAGGCTATTCCCATTGAGTGGCTTCGTATCAGAGACAGGCTATTCCCATAGAGAGGCTTCATCTCAGAGACAGGCTATTCCCATAGAGAGGCTTCGTATCAGAGACAGGCTATTCCCATAGAGAGGCTTCATCTCAGAGACAGGCTATTCCCATAGAGAGGCTTCGTATCAGAGACAGGCTATTCCCATAGAGAGGCTTCATCTCAGAGACAGGCTATTCCCATAGAGTGGCTTCGTATCAGAGACAGGCTATTCCCATAGAGAGGCTTCATCTCAGAGACAGGCTATTCCCATAGAGAGGCTTCGTATCAGAGACAGGCTATTCCCATAGAGAGGCTTCGTATCAGAGACAGGCTATTCCCATAGAGAGGCTTCGTATCAGAGACAGGCTATTCCCATAGAGAGGCTTCGTATCAGAGAGAGAGAGGCTATTCCCATAGAGAGGCTTCATCTCAGAGACAGGCTATTCCCATTGAGAGGCTTCGTATCAGAGACAGACTATTCCCATAGAGTGGCTTCGAGGCTCAGAGAGACAGGCTATTCCCATAGAGAGGCTTCATCTCAGAGACAGGCTATTCCCATAGAGAGGCTTCATCTCAGAGACAGGCTATTCCCATAGAGAGGCTTCATCTCAGAGACAGGCTATTCCCATAGAGAGGCTTCATCTCAGAGACAGGCTATTCCCATAGAGAGGCTTCATCTCAGAGACAGGCTATTCCCATAGAGAGGCTTCATCTCAGAGACAGGCTATTCCCATAGAGAGGCTTCATCTCAGAGACAGGCTATTCCCATAGAGAGGCTTCATCTCAGAGACAGGCTATTCCCATAGAGAGGCTTCATCTCAGAGACAGGCTATTCCCCATAGAGAGGCTTCATCTCAGAGACAGGCTATTCCCATTGAGAGGCTTCATCTCAGAGACAGGCTATTCGCATTGAGTGGCTTCGTATCAGAGACAGGCTATTCCCATTGAGTGGCTTCGTATCAGAGACAGGCTATTCCCATAGAGAGGCTTCATCTCAGAGACAGGCTATTCCCATAGAGAGGCTTCATCTCGTATCAGAGACAGGCTATCCCAGAGATGAGGCCATTCAGAGTGGCTATTCCCATAGAGAGGCTTCATATCAGAGACAGGCTATTCCCATAGAGAGGCTTCATCTCAGAGACAGGCTATTCCCCTTCATTCAGAGACAGGCTATTCCCATAGAGAGGCTTATCTCAGAGACAGGCTATTCCCATAGAGAGGCTTCATCTCAGAGACAGGCTATTCCCATAGAGAGGCTTCATCTCAGAGACAGGCTATTCCCATAGAGAGGCTTCATCTCAGAGACAGGCTATTCCCATAGAGAGGCTTCATCTCAGAGACAGGCTATTCCCATAGAGAGGCTTCGTATCTCAGAGACAGGCTATTCCCATAGAGAGGCTTCATCTCAGAGACAGGCTATTCCCATAGATGGCTTCGTATCAGAGACAGGCTATTCCATAGAGAGGCTTCATATCAGAGAGGCTTTCCCATCTCAGAGACAGGCTATTCCCATAGAGAGCTTCATCTCAGAGACAGGCTATTCCCATAGAGAGGCTTCATCTCAGAGACAGGCTATTCCCATAGAGAGGCTTCATCTCAGAGACAGGACTCATCCCATCCAGTGGCTTCGTATCAGAGACAGGCTATTCCCATAGAGAGGCTTCCCGTATCAGAGAGACAGGCTATTCCCATAGAGAGGCTTCATCTCAGAGACAGGCTATTCCCATAGAGTGGCTTCGTATCAGAGACAGGCTATTCCCATAGAGAGGCTTCGTATCAGAGGCTATTCCCATGGCTATTCCCATAGAGAGGCTTCATCTCAGAGACAGGCTATTCCCATAGAGAGGCTTCTATATCAGAGACAGGCTATTCATAGAGAGGCCATAGAGAGGCTTCGCATCAGAGACAGGCTATTCCCATAGAGAGGCTTCGTATCAGAGACAGGCTATTCCCATAGAGAGGCTTCATCTCAGAGAGAGGCTCATCTCCATAGAGAGGCTTCATCTCAGAGACAGGCTATTCCCATAGAGAGGCTTCATATCAGAGACAGGCTATTCCCATAGAGAGGCTTCATCTCAGAGACAGGCTATTCCCATAGAGAGGCTTCATCTCAGAGACAGGCTATCCCATAGAGAGGCTTCATCAGAGACAGGCTATTCCCATAGAGAGGCTTCATCTCCAGAGACAGGCTATTCCCATAGAGAGGCTTCATCTCAGAGACAGGCTATCAGAGACCATTGAGAGGCTTCGTATCAGAGACAGGCTATTCCCATGAGAGAGGCTTAGACAGGCTATTATCAGAGACAGGCTATTCCCATAGAGAGGCTTCGTATCAGAGACAGGCTATTCCCATAGAGAGGCTTCATCTCAGAGACAGGCTATTCCCATAGAGAGGCTTCATCTCAGAGACAGGCTATTCCCATAGAGAGGCTTCATCTCAGAGACAGGCTATTCCCATAGAGAGGCTTCGTATCAGAGACAGGCTATTCCCATAGAGTGGCTTGGTATCAGAGACAGGCTATTCCCATAGAGAGATGATTTGAAAAGGCCATAGTGCTCAGCACACTTCAGACCCTTCAGTTGGTCCTCCTTGTGTCCTTAACTGGATTTCATTTCCTTGATCATCTACAGGCTATTGTTTTACTCTGGTGCATTGTGGGGGGAGATATTAGGGGAGAGCCTGTGAGTGCTTATGATAATATACACATACACACACACACACACACACACACACACACACACACACACACACACACACACACACACACACACACACACAGACACACAGACACACACACACACACACACACACACACACACACACACACACACACACACACACACACCACACACACACACACACATAGGGAAACATAAACAAAAACAGGCATACACACACACACATGAACACAAACCCGTTCAGACACACACACACACACACACACACACACACACACACACACACAAAAACGAGTACACACATTCACAAAAACACACACGCTCAGACAAACACACACACAAACACTCATAGGGACACAGTAACCATGATGTCTCCTCCTATATCAGCTACAGTAACCATGATGTCTCCTATATCAGCTACTGTAACCATGATGTCTCCTCCTATATCAGCTACTGTAACCATGATGTCTCCTATATCAGCTACTGTAACCATGATGTATCCTCCTATATCAGCTACTGTAACCATGATGTCTCCTATATCAGCTACAGTAACCATGATGTCTCCTATATCAGCTACTGTAACCATGATGTCTCCTATATCAGCTACAGTAACCATGATGTCTCCTATATCAGCTACAGTAACCATGATGTCTCCTATATCAGCTACTGTAACCATGATGTCTCCTATATCAGCTACAGTAACCATGATGTCTCCTATATCAGCTACTGTAACCATGATGTCTCCTCCTATATCAGCTACTGTAACCATGATGTCTCCTATATCAGCTACTGTAACCATGATGTCTCCTATATCAGCTACTGTAACCATGATGTCTCCTATATCAGCTACTGTAACCATGATGTCTCCTATATCAGCTACTGTAACCATGATGTCTCCTATATCAGCTACTGTAACCATGATGTCTCCTATATCAGCTACTGTAACCATGATGTCTCCTATATCAGCTACTGTAACCATGATGTCTCCTCCTATATCAGCTACTGTAACCATGATGTCTCCTATATCAGCTACTGTAACCATGATGTCTCCTATATCAGCTACTGTAACCATGATGTCTCCTATATCAGCTACAGTAACCATGATGTCTCCTATATCAGCTACTGTAACCATGATGTCTCCTATATCAGCTACTGTAACCATGATGTCTCCTATATCAGCTACTGTAACCATGATGTCTCCTATATCAGCTACTGTAACCATGATGTCTCCTATATCAGCTACTGTAACCATGATGTCTCCTCCTATATCAGCTACTGTAACCATGATGTCTCCTCCTATATCAGCTACTGTAACCATGATGTCTCCTATATCAGCTACTGTAACCATGATGTCTCCTATATCAGCTACTGTAACCATGATGTCTCCTATATCAGCTACAGTAACCATGATGTCTCCTATATCAGCTACTGTAACCATGATGTCTCCTATATCAGCTACTGTAACCATGATGTCTCCTCCTATATCAGCTACTGTAACCATGATGTCTCCTATATCAGCTACAGTAACCATGATGTCTCTCTATATCAGCTACTGTAACCATGATGTCTCCTATATCAGCTACAGTAACCATGATGTCTCCTCCTATATCAGCTACTGTAACCATGATGTCTCCTATATCAGCTACAGTAACCATGATGTCTCCTATATCAGCTACTGTAACCATGATCAGCTACTGTAACCCTCCTATATCAGCTACTGTAACCATGATGTCTCCTATATCAGCTACTGTAACCATGATGTCTCCTCCTATATCAGCTACTGTAACCATGATGTCTCCTATATCAGCTACTGTAACCATGATGTCTCCTATATCAGCTACTGTAACCATGATGTCTCCTATATCAGCTACTGTAACCATGATGTCTCTCCTATATCAGCTACTGTAATCATGCTCCTCCCTATGTACTGTAACCATGATGTCTCCTCCTATATCAGCTACAGTAACCATGATGTCTCCTATATCAGCTACTGTAACCATGATGTCTCCTCCTATATCAGCTACTGTAACCATGATGTCTCCTATATCAGCTACTGTAACCATGATGTCTCCTCCTATATCAGCTACTGTAACCATGATGTCTCCTATATCAGCTACAGTAACCATGATGTCTCCTCCTATATCAGCTACTGTAACCATGATGTCTCCTCCTATATCAGCTACAGTAACCATGATGTCTCCTATATCAGCTACTGTAACCATGATGTCTCCTCCTATATCAGCTACAGTAACCATGATGTCTCCTCCTATATCAGCTACAGTAACCATGATGTCTCCTCCTATATCAGCTACTGTAACCATGATGTCTCCTATATCAGCTACTGTAACCATGATGTCTCTCCTATATCAGCTACAGTAACCATGATGTCTCCTATATCAGCTACTGTAACCATGATGTCTCCTCCTATATCAGCTACAGTAACCATGATGTCTCCTATATCAGCTACTGTAACCATGATGTCTCCTATATCAGCTACTGTAACCATGATGTCTCCTCCTATATCAGCTACAGTAACCATGATGTCTCCTATATCAGCTACTGTAACCATGATGTCTCCTCCTATATCAGCTACTGTAACCATGATGTCTCCTCCTATATCAGCTACTGTAACCATGATGTCTCCTATATCAGCTACATGTAACCATGATGTCTCCTATATCAGCTACTGTAACCATGATGTCTCCTCCTATATCAGCTACTGTAACCATGATGTCTCCTCATATATCAGCTACAGTAACCATGATGTCTCCTCCTATATCAGCTACAGTAACCATGATGATGTCTTCTATATCAGCTACTGTAACCATGATGTCTGCTTTATCATCTACAGTAACCATGATGTCTCCTCCTATATCAGCTACAGTAACCATGATGTCTCCTATATCAGCTACTGTAACCATGATGTCTCCTCCTATATCAGCTACAGTAACCATGATGTCTCCTATATCAGCTACTGTAACCATGATGTCTCCTCCTATATCAGCTACTGTAACCATGATGTCTCCTATATCAGCTACAGTAACCATGATGTCTCCTATATCAGCTACAGTAACCATGATGTCTCCCTATATCAGCTACTGTAACCATGATGTCTCCTATATCAGCTACAGTAACCATGATGTCTCCTATATCAGCTACTGTAACCATGATATCTCCTATATCAGCTACTGTAACCATGAAAGTCTCCTCCATATATCAGCTACTGTAAACCATGATGATCTCCTCCTATATCAGCTACTGTAACCATGATGTTGTCTCCTATATCAGCTACTGTAACCATGATGTCTCCTATATCAGCTACTGTAACCATGATGTCTCCTCCTATATCAGCTACTGTAACCATGATGTCTCCTCCTATATCAGCTACTGTAACCATGATGTCTCCTATATCAGCTACAGTAACCATGATGTCTCCTCCTATATCAGCTACTGTAACCATGATGTCTCCTCCTATATCAGCTACAGTAACCATGATGATGTCTCCTATATCAGCTACTGTAACCATGATGTCTCCTATATCAGCTACAGTAACCATGATTTGTGTTTTTGCATTTGTATTTATTGTGGATCCCCAATAGTTCATGCCAAGGCAGCAGCTTCTCTTCCTGGGGTTTATTTTGGATCCCCCTTAGTTCCTGCCAAGGCAGCAGCTACTCTTCCTGGGGTTTATTTTGGATCCCCCTTAGTTCCTGCCAAGGCAGCAGCTACTCTTCCTGGGGTCTATCATATTTTTTTTAAACATTACAATACATTCACAACAGATTTCACAACACATTAAGTGTACTCTACTACCTCATACACTATCGTTCAAAAGTTTGGGGTCACTTAGAAATGTCCTTGTTTTCGAAAGAAAAGCAATTGTTTTGTCCATTAAAATATCATCAAATTGATCAGAAATACAGTGTAGACATTGTTAGTGTTGTAAATGGCTATTGTAGCTGGAAACGGCAGATTTTTAATGGAATATCTACATAGGCGTACAGAGGCCCATTATCAGCAACCATCAGTCCTGTGTTCCAATGGCACGTTGTGTTTTGCTAATCCAGTTTATCATTTTAAAAGGCTAATTGATCATTAGAAAACCCTTTTGCAATTATGTTAGCACAGCTGAAAACTGTTGTGCTTATTAAAGAACCAATAAAACTGGCCTTCTTGAGACTAGTTGAGTATCTGGAGCATCAGCAATTGTGGGTTCCATTACAGGCTCAAAATGGCCAGAAACAAATAACTTTCTTCTGAAACCCGTCAGTCTATTCTTGTTCTGAGAAATGAAGGCTATTCCATGCGAGAAATTGACAAGAAACTGAAGAGCTCGTACAACGCTGTGTACTACTCCCTTCACAGAACAGCACAAACTGGCTCTAACCAGAATAGAAAGAGGAGTGGGAGGCCCCGGTGCACAACTGAGCAAGAGGACAAATACATTAGTTTGAGAAACAGGCGCCTCACAGGTCCTCAACTGGCAGCTTCATTAAATAGTAACCCGTAAAAAAACAGTCTCAACGTCAGCAGTGAAGAGGCAACTCTGGGATGCTGACATTCTTGGCAGAGTTGCAAAGAAAAAGCCATATCTCAGACTGGCCAATAAAAATAAAAGATTAAGATGGGCAAAAGAACACAGACACTGGACAGAGGAAGATTGGAAAAAAAGTGTTATGGACAGACAAATCGAAGTTTGAGGTGTTCAGATCACAAAGAAGAACATTTGTGAGACGCAGACCAAATGAAAAGACGCTGGAGGAGTACTTGATGCCATCTGTCAACCATGGTGGAGGCAATGTGATGGTCTGGGGGTGCTTTGGTGGTGGTAAAGTGGGTACAGGGTAAAAGGGATCTTGAAGAAGGAAGGCTATCACTCCATTTTGCAACGCCATGCCATACCCTGTGGACGGTGCTTGATTGGAGCCAATTTCCTCCTACAACAGGACAATGACCCAAAGCACAGCTCCAAACTATGCAAGAACTATTTAGGGAAGAAGCAGTCAGCTGGTATTCTGTCTATAATGGAGTGGCCAGCACAGTAACCGGACCTCAACCCTATTGAGCTGTTGTGGGAGCAGCTTGACCGTATGGTACGTAAGAAGTGCCCATCAAGCCAATCCAACTTGTGGGAGGTGCTTCAGGAAGCACGGGGTGAAATCTCTTCAGATTACCTCAACAAATTGACAACTAGAATGCCAAAAGGTCTGCAAGGCTGTAATTGCTGCAAATGGAGGATTTCTTTGACGAAAGCAAAGTTTGAAGGACACAATAATTATTCATATTTAAAATCATTGTTTCTAACCTTGTCAATGACTACATTTCCTGTGCATTTTGCTATATTTCCCATTCAAACTCATTTCATGTATGTTTTCATGGAAAACAAGGACATTTCTATGTGACCCCAAACTTTTGAACGGTAGTGCATGTATATATTTTTTGTTTTATACTTAAAGGGGGTCCTAAAATTCCAAATCAAATAGCTAAATGATCCACAGTATTACCATGATCCATCGTATTACCATGATCCATAGTATTACCATGATCCATAGTATTACCATGATCCATAGTATTACCATGATCCATAGTATTACCATGATCCATAGTATTACCATGATCCATAGTATTACCATGATCCATAGTATTACCATGATCCATAGTATTACCATGATCCACAGTATTACCATGATCCATAGTATTACCATGATCCATAGTATTACCGTGATCCATAGTATTACCATGATCCATAGTATTACCATGATCCATAGTATTACCATGATTCTTTGACATAGTATTACCATGATCCATATTATTACCATGATCCATAGTATTAACCATGATCCATAGTACATTACCATGATGCCATAGTATTACCATGATCCATAGTATTACCATGATCCATCGTATTACCAAATGATCCATAGTATTACCATGATCCATAGTATTACAAATCAAATAGATGATCCATAGTATTACCATGATCCATAGTATTACCATGATCCATAGTATTACCATGATCCATAGTATTACCATGATCCATAGTATTACCATGATCCATAGTATTACCATGATCCATAGTATTACCATGATCCATAGTATTACCATCTTAAAACAGTTAATAAACTCACTGGCTTGAGACTACAACATCATGTGTCATCTTAGAGGGGGACAAGGGGTTAATAAACTCACTGGTTTGAGACCACAAAATCAACCTAAATAGTGCTGCTAATACCTCTATATAGAAAATACTGTGATTGAAGAATACTTTTTTAGTGATTCAATTATCATTATCATTTATACACACTTTCTACCTGATTTAAGTTAAATTCAGACTGGATTATTTTTTTTGAACGTTTTTAATCAGACATCCGCGACCCACTCAATACCTCCCGCAACCCACTCAATACCTCCCACGACCCAAATTTGTGTCACGACCCACCAGTTGAGAATTGCTGCCAGTTGCTTGAAAATTATCTTTAGATATCCAGCTGATTTTGTCACTTGAAAAATAACATTACAATTTAATGATATATTCCCAAGAAATGTCAATTTATGTAAATTCTTCTTAGCAGTTACGTAATTATCAATTCATGGGACATCTTATCAAAAAATTATATCCCTGGTCCATTTTCATATTTTTCCTGACATAATTCCTTTTTAAGCCTGGGTTGAATGTATGATTCATGCATATGTCAGAGATTTACTGGCCATTGAATGCATCATTTCTCCACTTCAGAAGTATATAAAGCACTTAATATATTAATTACACCACTGAATCAGGGTGGCTTTTTCTGTGAGAAGTGGAAAGAAGTGCTTCAATTGAGACATAGGCCTAGCCCCTTTCATGTGGTTGAGAAAAACAGAAATAGCAGCAATATTGGTTTAAATATGGCATCTCCAGGATGGCCATTCCCTGACTATAATCCTTAGTCCTGTTACTGCCCCCCAAAGGCTAGTCTCTGATCTATCCCTTACCTGCTTACCCAGAGACAAAACTATCCTATCCCCAGGTCCTGAGTTCAAGCTCTCTCTCCCTTCCCAGCCCTGAGACCAAATTGTCAATCCCTTATCTAGCCGAGTATATCTCAACTCCACGATACCACATCCTCGGAGTTGAGTGCAGATGAGAGTTTTCGGAGTGCACTTCCGACTCCTCCTCCGACTCATCCGATTCCTTACAGTTCCTTAGAGATACTTCAATAATGTAATTTTTTTCCACCCTTACCATGCACCTATGTTTGTCCTGTTGTTGCATGCATTTGTTTGCTGAAATCCTTCCTTTTTAATAAAAACGTTGATCAAATACAACCACCAACTATTTCCTCGTCGAGATTCAAAAGCCTTGCCCTTTGTACTGTTGTCTGTGCCCAATAATGTTTGGACCATGTTGTTGTCATGTGTTGCTGCCATGCTATGCTGTTGTCTTAGGTCTCTCTTTATGAAGTGTTGTGGCGTCTCTCTTGTCGTGACGTGTGTTTCGTCCTATATTTTTAACCCCAGCCCCCTGTCCCCGCGGGAGGCCTTTTGCCTTTCATTTTTTCATCCCCAATTGGTAGTTACAGTCTTGTCACATCGCTGCAACTCCCGTATGGATACAGGAGAGACGAAGGTCGAGAGCCATGCGTCCTCCGAAACACAACCCAACCGAGCCGCACTCCTTCTTGAACAATGCCCGCTTAACCCAGAAGCCAGCCGCACCAATGTGTATAGGGAACACCGTACACCTGGCGACTGTGTGTCAGGGGTCGCGACGGGACAAGAACATCCCTGCCGGCCAAACCCTCCCCTAACCTGGACGACGCTGGGCCAATTGTGCGCCGCCCCATGGGCCTGGACTCGAACCAGGATCTCTAGTGGCACAGCTAGCACTGTGATGCAGTGCCTTAGACCACTGCACCACTCGGGAGGCCCTGGCCTTTTGCCTTTTGGTAGGCTGTCAGTGTAAATGAACAATTTGTTCTAAACAGACTTGCCTAGTTAAATAAATGTTACATTTTTTAAAATAAATTAAAATAATTATGGATTTCAACAAACTAAGAAAGGCATGCAAGAACAGAGGACAAACATAGGTATGCGGTAAGAGTGTAAGAATTTACATTTTTGAAGTATCGACTGCGTAGTGACACGAGGGAGTCGGGGGAGTCGGAGGATCACTCCAAAAACGTTTTGTCTGCACTCAACCCGGCAGATGTGGTATCCACCAGCCTCCCTCTCCTCCATCTCCCTCCCCACCACTAGCTCTCAGCCCCAGCCTCCCTCTCCAGCCCTCCTGGTCCCCCCCTACAGCTCAGGCA
Organism: Coregonus suidteri; assembly: GCA_036851935.1. Taxonomy (NCBI): domain Eukaryota; kingdom Metazoa; phylum Chordata; class Actinopteri; order Salmoniformes; family Salmonidae; genus Coregonus; species Coregonus suidteri. The sequence continues at coordinate 81,532,257 of CM072220.1, forward strand.
GATTTGTTTTTGCTGCTCTGCGGGAGAGGGCACCCTCGACTACAGCTGGAAGGGGTATTAATCTCAAAGACCATTACCGTCTCTGCTTGTTCCTCAGTGGATGGGGCTTGTTGTGGTGAGATATGTGTTGGCTTTACAGCGATAATGACGCGTCCCAGACTCCTTTAAGGGCTTGGAGGCTTGGATTGTGTTGGCCCCCCGTGCCTCAGTACCATTGTGAATTACCTGGAAGCAAAACACCAAGATGTGAATTGTGGCTCTATCACCTAGGCTATATGACCGGCTTGTTACTGGACGCCACTTTACACTGCTTGTTTTATCCGTCTGTTTCAACGTTAGATTTAGAGGGAAAGTATTATCTCACATTGTAGTCATTTTTAGCAGACGCTCTTATCCAGAGCAACTTACAGTTAGTGACGGCATACATTATTTTTTATTTTTTTTCATACTGCCCCCCCCCATGGGAATCGAACCCACAACCCTGGCGTTTGCAAACGCCATGCTCTAACCAACTGAGCTACATCCCCTGCCGGCCATTCCCTCCCCTACCCTTGGACGACGCTGGGCCAATTGTGCACCGCCCCATGGGGTCTCCCAGTCGCGGCCGTCTACGACAGAGCCTGGATTCAAACCAGGATCTCTAGTGGCACAGCTAGCACTGAGATGCAGCGCCTTAGACCACTGCGCCACTCGTATGTAGAGGGAGAGTATGTAGCTGTGTGTTTTGTGTGGTTTGTTTTCAGTTGACACCTCTCTCTCTCTCACTGTTTTCATTTATTTATAGGTTGAACTTCACAATGTATTCTTAGACAATTAACTTGCAGAGTGGATGTTACTGGAGAAAGCTTTCTGCAACCCTGTCAAACAATCTCTGTAAATCTCAAACACAATTGGTTATGTTTCCCTTCACATGACTCCAGGGATTTGTCGCACAATGTGGGGGCACATTGTATTGGTTAGACAAAACAGTCAGAATGCTCACATGGGGTAATGACAAGGGATAAAAGAAGGACCCTGTGTCTCTGTGTCTGTGTCTCTCCCTCATATAACCACAACCCTGTTTTACTGTGTAACCACAACCCTGTTTTACTGTGTCTCTCCTTCATATAACCACAACCCTGTTTTACTGTGTATCTGTGTCTCCCTCCCTCCCTGAGACACTGGGCCAGGCCATTCATCATGTTGGGGTCATGTTCCTTCAGAGCATACTGTTGACAGAGCTATTAGCCGTTAATACCCCGTGGACACACAGCAGGGCCTGACCCTTGACCCCGGCTCCCATTGACAGGAATGGGAACACAGGTCACTCCGACATGTTCAGCGGCTGTTGCTGTTACGTCGACGGCTCCAGTGTGTATCTTAGGTGGGGTTGGTGGTGATTCATTTTCCACGAGAGAATGCTAGTGTGTTTGTGTGGGTGTGTATGGGTGTTGGTAGGCCTATGCAATGCCTGAGAAGTGAACTAATGTAACTGTGGGAACACCATCAAGATATACTTTTCCTCGAAATCCTCACTTTTCTGCCCTCTGGGGAATCTGTCCATCTAGTGTAATTTAGAACCACTCTGCTCTCCTTACCACTTCTACATCCCAGCATCCAACTCTCCTTACCACTTCTACATACCAGCATCCAACTCTCCTTACCACTTCTACATCCCAGCATCCAACTCACCTTACCACTTCTACATCCCAGCATCCAACTCTCCTTACCACTTCTACATCCCAGCATCCAACTCTCCTTACCACTTCTACATCCCAGCATCCAACTCTCCTTACCACTTCTACATCCCAGCATCCAACTCTCAATTACCACTTCTACAACCCAGCATCCAACTCTCCTTACCACTTCTACATCCCAGCATCCAACTCTCCTTACAACTTCTACATCCCAGCATCCAACTCTCCTTACCACTTCTACATCCCAGCATCCAACTCTCCTTACCACTTCTACATCCCAGCATCCAACTCTCCTTACCACTTCTACATCCCAGCATCCAACTCTCAATTACCACTTCTACATCCCAGCATCCAACTCTCAATTACCACTTCTACAACCCAGCATCCAACTCTCCTTACCACTTCTACATCCCAGCATCCAACTCTCAATTACCACTTCTACATCCCAGCATCCAACTCTCAATTACCACTTCTACATCCCAGCATCCAACTCTCCTTACCACTTCTACATCCCAGCATCCAACTCTCAATTACCACTTCTACAACCCAACATCCAACTCTCCTTACCACTTCTACATCCCAGCATCCAACTCTCCTTACCACTTCTACATCCCAGCATCCAACTCTCCTTACCACTTCTACATCCCAGCATCCAACTCTCCTTACCACTTCTACATCCCAGCATCCAACTCTCAATTACCACTTCTACATCCCAGCATCCAACTCTCAATTACCACTTCTACAACCCAGCATCCAACTCTCCTTACCACTTCTACATCCCAGCATCCAACTCTCAATTACCACTTCTACATCCCAGCATCCAACTCTCAATTACCACTTCTACAACCCAGCATCCAACTCTCCTTACCACTTCTACATCCCAGCATCCAACTCTCAATTACCACTTCTACAACCCAACATCCAACTCTCCTTACCACTTCTACATCCCAGCATCCAACTCTCCTTACCACTTCTACAACCCAGCATCCAACTCTCAATTACCACTTCTACAAGCGAATCTTCCATGCATTTGGGGGCAATAGAGCCAGGAGGAAAATTGATGCAGGGAATTCACAAAACTACTATTAAAGTTAAAGGTTCAGCCTGAAGCCATCTGTGACTCAGGTGAAATATACCTCCTAATGCATACGTATAGTCTGTCTGGAGGATTCTATTTCCTATCCCCCGTGGCACAAAATGGGGGGAGTCTTATTTACCAAATGTAATCTTAACACGGGAACAAGCGGTAAGGAGAGCTCTAGAGAGTGAACATCCTAACTTTTCAATTTTCACCCAAAGAAAATAGAAAGGGATCTGTGATTCTACAACGAGGCTATGCCCAGGGGTTATTGCGACAGTACATATCAAGGCAATGTAGTATATAGTGTCATTTTTTTGGAAAATATAAGCAGTTCATTTGCGTCGCCACAGCAGAGTCCTCCAGATTCTACAGACACGCCGATTACAGCATCGACCGTCATTGTGTAAATATGAATCACACGCACCTCTTCCAAAGACATCACAGGAGCACAGTGTAACACTTTAAGAGATCCAGAATTAACACACAAAGGTGCAGATTAATTGGATACGTACAAGTGCCTGATAAGACGTCAAACATGAAAGGGCCTTTTTTTTTTTTTTTTATTTTTTCTCCGTCTGAACTTGAGATGTTCTTTTTTTTTTTCTCGTTTTTTTCTAGTCAATATTGTCAGGGACGCCTGATCGCATTCTGCCAGAAATGCAATTCAAATGGTGACTTCAATGCACCTTAAATCAATGCTATTCGTCGATCCAGGAAATTACTTGTGTCTTGGAACCTGCGAGCATAACAAGAAAGGAATACCCTGCCAATAGCATTACTTTAACTGACAGTCGTCTGCATTTCCAGGGGCCAGATACTTTGCATCACAGTGGCAGCTACAATCTCATGTACTTTTTCCACGGATTTTAACCACGCAATGACTTGGTCAAAGTAAAACTTTAGAAGGAAGGATTTGTTACACTGCACACTACCATAACTGAAATTATATATAGAGATAGAACGATGCAATAGCCTTAGCCAGCCCCTTGTAGTGTGTGTGTGTGTGTGTGTGTGTGTGTGTGTGTGTGTGTGTGTGTGTGTGTGTGAGTCTGAAGAGTGAGCTAGAGCACTAGACACTCATGTATCAGGTTACTGACAGGAAGTCACCCCCTCACCCTTCACATGTATCAGGTTACTGACAGGAAGTCACCCCCTCACCCTTCACATGTATCAGGTTACTGACAGGAAGTCACCCCCTCACCCTTCACATGTATCAGGTTACTGACAGGAAGTCACTCCCTCACCCTTCACATGTATCAGGTTACTGACAGGAAGTCACCCCCTCACCCTTCACATGTATCAGGTTACTGACAGGAAGTCACCCCCTCACCCTTCACATGTATCAGGTTGCTGACAGGAAGTCACCCCCTCACCCCTCTCCTCCCACATGTATCAGGTTACTGACAGGAAGTCACCCCCCCCACCCTTCACATGTATCAGGTTACTGACAGGAAGTCACCCACACACCCTTCACATGTATCAGGTTACTGACAGGAAGGTGTTTCAGCCCCTCACCCCTCTCCTCCCACATGTATCAGGTTATTGACAGGAAGTCACCCCCTCACCCCTCTCCTCCCACATGTATCAGGTTACTGACAGGAAGTCACCCCCTCACCCCTCTCCTCCCACATGTATCAGGTTATCGACAGGAAGTCACCCCCTCACCCCTCCTCTCACTCCCTTCCTCCCCCTCTCCTCACTCCAGGAGTCTGTCTTTAGCCCACTGGCCGCCACAGCCACAGATCGCCTGGCACTTTCACCTAGAAGGATGGGCAATGTCATCCCAATGGAGGGATGGGACCTTTGGGGTAAGATAACCAGCGACAGAGAGAGAGAGAGGGAAGAGACAGAACATTCATGGGACCTTTGTACGGGTCGGTAATGTAATGTCTCCCCCCCTTTGGCTCAGATAGCACTGGCTTTCTCCCAAATGGCACCCTATTTCCTATATAATTCACTACCTTTAACCAGGGCCTGTACAGCTCTCAACAGATAGTGCGCTGTGTAGGCTATAGGGTGGCAGTTGGGACGGCACGATGTTGTCACAGACTCTCCGACAGAGGAGAGGAAGGAGGAGTTATTTTCAAACCTGCAGCTTACCCCTTTTTATTTTCGGGGTTTTTTCCTAGAAAGTCGCAGCGAAAGGTCAAATGAACACGTCCCGTGGGTTTCTTTATCGGTGCAGGTGTTTAAATGTAGGCTGCACATACATCAGCTGCGGTGTTAAGGTGACTGGATCAATGGTGACCTTCACAGCTATACTCACTGGGGGGTCAAATGACCCGTCCATTGCTGGTGCTGGAGTGAGATTTAACGACATATTTTTTTGTGATATCTATTTTGAGAATGGCATCATATATCAGAGGCTATGATAAAATCTCTTTGAGTATGACAGTGTGAGCCTTACAGTGTCTGAATCCACCTGGAAAAAACCCTCCTCCTTTACAAGTACATTAGCTCTGTACCTTGTCTCAGTCTCAACACGACCAGCTCTGTGTCTTGTCTCAGTCTCAACACGACCGGCTCTGTACTTTGTCTCAGTCTCAACACGACCAGCTTTGTGTCTTGTCTCAGTCTCAACACGACCAGCTCTGTGCCTTGTCTCAGTCTCAACACGACCGGCTCTGTACCTTGTCTCAGTCTCAACACGACCAGCTCTGTGCCTTGTCTCAGTCTCAACACGACCAGCTCTGTGTCTTGTCTCAGTCTCAACACGACCAGCTCTGTGTCTTGTCTCAGTCTCAACACGACCAGCTCTGTGTCTTGTCTCAGTCTCAACACGACCAGCTCTGTGCCTTGTCTCAGTCTCAACACGACCAGCTCTGTGTCTTGTCTCAGTCTCAACACGACCAGCTCTGTGCCTTGTCTCAGTCTCAACACGACCAGCTCTGTGTCTTGTCTCAGTCTCAACACGACCAGCTCTGTGTCTTGTCTCAGTCTCAACACGACCAGCTCTGTGCCTTGTCTCAGTCTCAACACGACCAGCTCTGTGTCTTGTCTCAGTCTCAACACGACCAGCTCTGTGCCTTGTCTCAGTCTCAACACGACCAGCTCTGTACCTTGTCTCAGTCTCAACACAACCGGCTCTGTGTCTTGTCTCAGTCTCAACACGACCAGCTCTGTGTCTTGTCTCAGTCTCAACACAACCGGCTCTGTACCTTGTTTCAGTCTCAACACGACCGGCTCTGTGCCTTGTTTCAGTCTCAACACGATCGGCTCTGGCTAAGGACATAGTGTAGTGCTGCGCTGTGGGGTATCGGTGGTGGTGGCAGCCCTGTCCCTTTTGACGGTGGCCGATGACAGGTCTGATCCAATACACCTGTTAATGGAGGAGGTGATGTGTGAGTGTGTGTGTGTGTGTGTGTGTGTGTCTGTGTCTGTGTGTGTGTGTCTGTGTGTGTGTGTGTGTGTGTGTGTGTGTGTGTGTGTGTGTGTGTGTGTGTGTGTGTGTGTGTGTGTGTGTGTGTGTGTGTGTGTGTGTGTGTGTGTGTGTGTGTGTGTGTGTGTGTGTGTGTGTGTGTGTGTGTGTGTGTGTGTGTGTGTGTGTGTGGTGGGGGAGACAAACCAGAAACCTGAAGCCTTCTACCTCTCTCTGACGTCCATCCCAGATTGACAGCCAGGCCGCGGTGTTACAGCTTGGAAGAAGAAGCAGCTGGCGAGGAGAGCAGACACACCCACACACACACAGAGAGAGCAGAGCAGAGGAAAGCAGAGAGTGACTGGTCCAGCTCATTATTAAACTGGCCTTCATGCAGCATGGAGCTTCTTCCCCACCCTGAAGGTTACCAGAGTGGCCCCACCTCCTCTATTGCTTTTGCTCACTACTTCTGCTGTTATCTGGCCCTCCTCCTCCTCCTCCTCCTCCTCCTTCATTCCTCAGTTCCTTCTTCATCCTCCTCCTCCTCCTCCTCCTCTTCTTCTTCTTCTTCTTCTTCTTCTTCTTCTTCTTCTTCTTCTTCTTCTTCTTCTTCTTCTTCTTCTTCTTCTTCTTCTTCTCTTCTTCTCCTCCTCCTTCTTCTTCTCCTCCTTCTTCTTCTTCTTCTCCTCTTCTTCTTCTCTTCCTCTTCTTCTTCTTCTTCTTCTTCTTCTTCTTCTTCTTCTTCTTCTTCTTCTTCTTCTTCTTCTTCTTCTTCTTCTTCTTCTTCTTCTTCCTCCTCCTCCTTCATTCCTCAGTTCCTTCCTCCTCCTCCTCTTCCTCCTCCTCCTCAGTTCCTTGTCTCATCACTCGTTCTGCCAAGTTATTGAGGCCTTAACCCTCCAGTCAAAAAGAACAATGGTCACACTGACAGCACTGTTTACCAGAAGATGGGTTGCGATAGAGAGAGAGAGAGAGTGTGTGTGGGTGTAACATCCAACGGTGCAGCTCATCTAACGACGTTCTTTCATGTTGGGCGACAGGTGGCTTAGTGGGTAAGAGCGTTGTGCCAGTAACCGAAGGTCGCTGGTTCTAATCCCCGAGCTGACTAGGTGAAAAATCTGTCTGTGCCCTTGAGCAAGGCACTTAACCCTAATTGCTACTGTAAGTCGCTCTGGATAAGAGCGTCTGCTAAATGACTTAAATGTAAAAATGTTGGAGAGATTTCCAGGGCCGGCTCCAGGCATAAGAGGCATAAGCGTTGGCTTAGGGCCCCAGGCCACTAAGGGGGCCCCCAACCCCAGTGGAACTCAGTCGGAGTCTCAATTTACTGTTGAGAGTTAGAACAGTAGAATACACCAGGTGCAAGTTTAAATGTAGTTGCGCAATCAGCAGGTTTTTTTTTTCTCTTGTTATGTCAGTCACTGACAGACAGTCAATTAGCCCATGTCAGCTAAAATGTTTTAGATTGGTGAGTTAGTCTAGCCAGCTACCTAAACTTGGCCGAATCATGGCCGAATACCGACGGGTCACGCAGGACACATGTCCAGGGGCCCTGACCTCCAGGGGGGCCCCATAGATTTTGTTAGTCACTCTTACTCAGATATCATGAACATGGCAATAGTCATGACAAAATGTGTAGTATTGCAGTAAATTAGCTGTAAAACTGAAAATATTTTCTCTCTGCCCCATGGCAAAATGTGTAGAATTGCAGGAAATTTCCTTTAAAATTTAACATTTTTCTCTCAGCCACTAAAATGTTTCGCTCGCGAGATGGGGAGGGTTCCCCCAACCAAATCTTGCTTGTTGTCCCCAAAAGGCTAGAGCCGGCCCTGACTGTTTAATTCAGTCGTTCACCTGGACACAACATATCCTCAGTAGCGCAACACACCCTAGAGTACCAACACAATGGCTGAGTCCCAAATTGCACCCTATTTCCCTAAGTAGTGCACTACTTTTGACCCGGGCCCATAGGGAATATGGTACCATTTTTGGACGCACTCAAGGATTCAGACAGACACTGAAACAAGCCCTTGGTAATTTAAGTTCTGATAAACATCTATGAGAGACGACATTTGACATTGTGTCAGAGTGGCTATGTGATAGCTGTGTAACAGAGAGACAGAGAGAGAGAGAGAGAGAGAGAGAGAGAGAGAGAGAGAGAGAGAGAGAGAGAGAGAGAGAGAGAGAGAGAGAGAGAGAGAGAGAGAGAGAGAGAGAGAGAGAGAGAGAGAGAGAGAGAGAGAGAGAGAGAGAGAGAGAGAGAGAGAGAGAGAGAGAGAGAGAGAGAGAGAGAGAGAGAGAGAGAGAGAGAGAGAGAGAGAGAGAGAGAGAGAGAGAGAGAGAGAGAGAGAGAGAGAGAGAGAGAGAGAGAGAGAGAGAGAGAGAGAGAGAGAGAGAGAGATAGTTGTGTAACCGTCAGAAGTGTCTGTGTTATGGAAGCTGAGGCTGAGACTGCTGGAGGATCGCCTCAGGACAAGGTGACATCACAGGCCCAGATCAATGCTGTTCTGACAAGGTCAAACCAGACAAAGTCAAACCAAGCTTTCTGACTGAAGGAGGTTGAAAGGGCATCTCTCACAGGGAAGGAGAGAGAAAGTGAGGCTAATTGAAATAGAAATTAACAAGACATTTTCCAGCATGGAATCGGTGGACACGCATCGAACTAATGGTCTCTGCGAATGCTGGAACATTGCTTTTAAAACAATTTTTTTTTTGTTTTAAAGGCACTGGGTAGTATCTGTGCATGCTATGCATTCTCTATCAAATTCTAAAAGTTTGGGGAATATGTGGTGAAATGTTTTGATCGTTCACTCACTCTCAGGGACTGGTTAAAAACCAACTGCCATGTCATGTCCTGTCCTGTTTTCAACACTGGTAATTGGATGAGTTGCACATGTGGACAAGCTTTTTAAAAAACTGCTGCAGAGAGTCACTGTCAATTTCCTGGAAAGAAACTGACACAACATTCAAGCCCATAGCCCACTTATTCAAGGGAGCTCGAAATAGCCCAATTGGGACTGGTCAGAAACCAGATGGTGCATGCTAGTCAACCCTCCCCCCCCACCCCCACCCCCACCCTCTACTCTCTGTGTTTCAGTGCATCTCCCTCAAATAGCATTTTGGAATCCAGCCACTCAAACTGAGTTTTTTTTTAAAATATATATTTTATCCATCCGTGGATTGGTTTGGACTGACATCTGTGCAAAGGTCAGTGTAAAGGACATCAGACATCGTCTTCACACCCCATGGAGATGAAGATCGTCTTGAAAGAGACCTGCTTTTAATGAGATTCCCAAGACAGGCTGCAAAGCCTGAATACGACATGGATATTACTATTTTCACAATCATTCCACAGCAATCACATGTTCCTTTTAGTTAGGGGTTACAAATTCCATAAATGCATTGAATTAAAATGACACAGGGCAAAACTATTAAACTATTTAAAAAAATTGTTATCCACCTCTCAAAACCTGCAATTAATTGGGCTTTAATTGAGGTGTAGATATCAATCGTAGTTAAAACAAACTGATGCCTTCTCTCATTGTCCTAATTATAACGTTCTATCTCTATAATTTAACAATATTTGATGCGTGTGTAATAATTAGGAACCTATTTTGAAGGAGGATTGTTTGTGTGAAATGATACTACCTCAGTAATGAGAGTCCAGTCACATCGCGTGAGACACAGCTGACAATCGGTGACGGTTATTTCCACAGCAACCAAATGTAGTTGTCCTGATTTCTGAAAAAACATTTATATTATTCCCTAATTGAGTTCGTTTCCTGGAAAGTGGCTAGAGACGAACTCAGGCTTGCCAGTTACAGTACAAGCTGCGGCCTTCATAGTGCACACTACCCATAGAGCTCTTGTCTAAAGTAGTGCACTGCATAGGGAATAAGGGTGCCTTTTGGGACGCAGACCAGTATAACTGTGTACGGATTTTTGATGCAGAGTTAATGTCTGGAACAAAAGTCATTAAACAAACAGTAGTGTTCCACACTTCCTTTGGAAAACGCGGCACGGTGTGACGCGGGAAGCTTCTTCGAAATGGCTGCAATTATACAGGATCGCTGATTCAACTCCCGACTGCTTCCTCCCAAAGGCAGAATTTATGGGTTTGTCATCACAATCACAGCTGCAAAGGAGAGAAAGAGAGAGAGAGAGAGAGAGAGAGAGAGAGAGAGAGAGAGAGAGAGAGAGAGAGAGAGAGAGAGAGAGAGAGAGAGAGAGAGAGAGAGAGAGAGAGAGAGAGAGAGAGAGAGAGAGAGAGAGAGAGAGAGAGAGAGAGAGAGAGAGAGAGAGAGAGAGAGAGAGAGAGAGAGAGAGAGAGAGAGAGAGAGAGAGAGAGAGAGAGAGAGAGAGAGAGAGAGAGAGAGAGAGAGAGAGAGAGAGAGATAGAGAGAGAGAGAGAGAGAGAGAGAGAGAGAGAGAGAGAGAGAGAGAGAGAGAGAGAGACAGAGAGAGAGAGAGAGAGAGAGAGAGAGAGAGAGAGAGAGAGAGATAGAGATAGAGAGAGAGAGAGAGAGAGAGAGAGAGAGAGAGAGAGAGAGAGAGTTCACATTAGAACCTCTCGACAAGTACAACATGTCCCTGATTAAGAACAAGTCGCCCGACGGCAGTCCAGTCCAATTATTCCCCAGAATTTTTTTATGAAACTCCACTGGGAGTCCATCGACCCGCGGTGCACGGCCGGCGGACATCTGGGTTACGGCCTCTGCCAGTTTATGGGACAACAGGGGAATGTACATTTCATCCCTCTGTGCCAGAGATAGCTTAGGGAGTTCTGCAAACAAAACCCGAGCACACATAGGATCACACAACTCTGCCCTATACAACTCAGTATAAAACTCCACAGTCCACTACCGCATCTCCCTCACCACAGAGGTCACCCGCCCATCCGAAAGCCGTAGACAATGCATACCCTTGGCTTCACCGCTCTGTCTTTCCAAACCAAAGAAGAAGGAGCGTCCATCTCCTTGAGCATGGAGATCCTAGCTCTTACAAGTGCTCCCTTTGCTTTAACCTGTAAAAAACTGCCCAGGTCCCTACGTAGTTCAGCTAGATTAGCCTGGAGGCCTACATTGCCTTGCCCCACCAGCTCTACCTCCATCTCACTAATACTACGCTCGAGTTCCCCCGATACTCTCCTAGCCTCTGAGGATGAGAGAGCTGTATACTGTTGACAGAAAAAGCCGAATTTTGACTTTTCCCACATCCCTGTGACGACAGACGCTGGGAGACAGGAAGCAAGTACAGGGAGTGAACATTTAATGGAAAAAAACAGGAACAAAACACGGACAGCGTCTGGACAGGGGAAATGAAATAACATCAATGCTGACACAGGGATCAAACAGAGGAACAGCAGATATAGGGGAGGTAATTAACAAAGGGAAGGAGTCCAGGTGAGTCCAATGAGCGCTGATGCACGTAACGACGGTGACAGTTGTGCGTAATGATGGGCAGCCTGGCGCCCTCGAGCGCTAGGGAGGGGGAGAGGGAGCAGGCGTGACAATCCCACCATTGACTAAGAGAATCATACTCCTCTCTTCACTGCCCCCACCTTTCCCAAAAAGTCTGGAAACCTGAGCAAAAAAAGTGGCATCTTGTAAGAGCTTTACATTAAACTTCCAATAGGATGCCTGCCGAGGCCCTGGTGAAATAGACAGCCGAGCCATGGTTATGTGGTGATCCGAAAAACCCACCGGGAGAATGGTAGCGCCCAACAGCCCATTGCTCTGATTCCTGGACATGTAAAACCGATCGAGTCGGGCTGCACTCACCCTTAGCCCCAAAGACCATCACCCATGTATATTGTCTTGTGTTGGGATGTCTAGTTCTCCAAACATCAACTAGGTCAAATTGATTAATAATGTCCCTTAACACCCCCACTGAGCCTGAATGAGGCTCCTCCCCATTTCTGTCTTTCAAAAATCCATCGTACAGCTCCAGTCCCCGCCGACCACCAGCGTCACCTCAGCCGCTACATGGGAGAGTTCCTGTCTAAGACACCCAAACAGACGCCCCCTCTCTCTCCAAAGGTTAGGCACATACAGATTTATAAGGACAAAACCCCTGTTGTTAATTTCTGCTTTTACTGCAAGTAGTCTACCCCTTCACACCTCCTTTGAGGAGCAAATTTTTACGGCCAGACCCGATGCAAAAAAAGACTGCCACCCCGGCACTAACATTTGTCCCATGGCTCAGCACACTTGCCTCTTTCCACCAGAGCCCCCAATCGACTTCATTCACCACATCACTATGCATCTCCTGCAGAAACAACACCTTTACTTTTTGTTTTGTTTTACATATTCACCCAACACACTCCTCTTTCTCGCATCTCTGCCGCCATTTATATTAAGCGAGCCTACCTGAAGAGTCTCTATAAGAAGTGGGAGAAAAGCCAGCAGAGAAAGAGACCAATAGCAAAGCTCAAAAAAGCCCCAGTGCCAGAAAAAAATGACTCATCTAAACAGCGTCTGAAGGTAGACACTTTACGCACGGTTGTGACCCACTTCCTCAACCTATAACGTTTCCTGGGTGAGAGGACACCATGCCCCTCATATTTCATAGAGTGTTGTACTGATCTTACAAACTTTCCTGGACCGCAAAAAAAAAAGCTTATAGATTAACCTTCTTGTTCCCTTTAGTTTCATTTCAGGAACCTTGACAGTTCCCTCACCGTGTACTTTGACCCCTCTGTCTGACTGGCTGTCAGCTCTGGACCCATTGAGGAGGAGTCTGAAAAGAAAGCCTCCTCATCGTCCTCTTCCTCAGACTCACCTTCCTCCTCCTCGTCTCCATCTCCCATCCTGACCACCTGCCCTTCCTCTCTAGTCCCCCCCCCCCCCCCCCCCCCCCCCCCCCCCCAGCACCAGGTAAAGGTTCCTTGGTGCCTTTCACCACACCAGCCTCTCCCCTCCCACCTCCTTTCTTCTCCCCCTTTTTCCTCTTCCACTTGACACCCTCCTCCACCCCCCCTAGTCGCTTCCCCTTCCCCACTATACTCTCCTCATCCACTAGCATAACCTGACTAGGCCCAGCCTCATCTACATCACCATCCATGACATGACTAGACCCAGCCTCAGCTACACCACCATCTATAGCATGACTAGACCCAGCCCCATCTACACCACCATCTATAGCATGACTAGACCCAGCCTCATCTACACCACCATCTATAGCATGACTAGGCCCAGCCTCATCTACACCACCATCTATAGCATGACTAGGCCCAGCCTCATCTACATCACCATCCATGACATGACTAGACCCAGCCTCAGCTACACCACCATCTATAGCATGACTAGACCCAGCCCCATCTACACCACCATCTATAGCATGACTAGACCCAGCCTCATCTACACCACCATCTATAGCATGACTAGGCCCAGCCTCATCTACACCACCATCTATAGCATGACTAGACCCAGCCTCATCTACACCACCATCTATAGCATGACTAGACCCAGCCTCATCTACACCACCATCTATAGCATGACTAGACCCAGCCTCATCTACACCACCATCTATAGCATGACTAGACCCAGCCTCATCTACACCACCATCTATAGCATGACTAGACCCAGCCTCATCTACACCACCATCTATAGCATGACTAGACCCAGCCTCATCTACACCACCATCTATAGCATGACTAGAC
>CM072220.1:81553531-81561031 GCA_036851935.1 Coregonus suidteri
TGGCCGCGTCTGGCACCCTATTCCCCAGAGACGGTAGTCCCTTCTGGCCACGTCTGGCACCCTATTCCCCAGAGACGGTAGTCCCTTCTGGCCACGTCTGGCACCCTATTCCCCAGAGACGGTAGTCCCTTCTGGCCGCGTCTGGCACCCTATTCCCCAGAGACGGTAGTCCCTTCTGGCTACGTCTGGCAACCCTATTCCCCAGAGACGGTAGTCCCTTCTGGCCGCGTCTGGCACCCTATTCCCCAGAGACGGTAGTCCCTTCTGGCTACGTCTGGCACCCTATTCCCCAGAGACGGTAGTCCCTTCTGGCCACGTCTGGCACCCTATTCCCCAGAGACGGTAGTCCCTTCTGGCCACGTCTGGCACCCTATTCCCCAGAGACGGTAGTCCCTTCTGGCCGCGTCTGGCACCCTATTCCCCAGAGACGGTAGTCCCTTCTGGCTACGTCTGGCACCCTATTCCCCAGAGACGGTAGTCCCTTCTGGCCGTCTGGCACCCTATTCCCCAGAGACGGTAGTCCCTTCTGGCCACGTCTGGCACCCTATTCCCCAGAGACGGTAGTCCCTTCTGGCCACGTCTGGCACCCTATTCCCCAGAGACGGTAGTCCCTTCTGGCCGCGTCTGGCACCCTATTCCCCAGAGACGGTAGTCCCTTCTGGCCACGTCTGGCACCCTATTCCCCAGAGACGGTAGTCCCTTCTGGCTACGTCTGGCACCCTATTCCCCAGAGACGGTAGTCCCTTCTGGCCACGTCTGGCACCCTATTCCCCAGAGACGGTAGTGTACTAATGTAGTAGCATACAGTAGTAGGGAATTAAAATGTACATCCCAAATGGTACACTATTCCCTATATAGTGCATTACTTTTGACCGGAGCGCTATCAGAGAATAGGGTGCCATTTGAGACACAAGCAGAGTCATTATGAGATAACACCATTTAAGAAAGAGCTGGGGAGTCATGGCAACCTCATCAAACCCCGGTGTGAACGACACATACTCTGTATACATACTTTTAGCTCCACAGATAAATTATTAGACTGTATTAGTGATTTAAAATTTTTGTATTGGTTCACAACCTCCTCCAGCTGAATCAAGACAAGACCGAGGCACTAATTGTTGGAGCCAAAGCATAGAGAGAGAATCTGGCCGCACATTTTAATTTACGGGGAATAAAATCAAACACCAGATAAAAAACCTAGGTGTTGTTTTAGATTCAAAACTCAATTTCGAACCCATTACACCGGTTTTAAGGTATGTGCACTGGCTGCCTGTGAGTTTTAGAATTCATTTTAAGATTCTTCTTTTGGTTTTTAAATCAATCCACAATTGTGCACCCCAACGCATGTCAGACATGCTTTTAAGTTATGTACCCAGTAGGTCCCTCAGGTCCTCTGGCACTGGCCTTTTAACTATCCCGAAGCCCAGGACCAAGAGGCATGGAGAGGCAGCCTTTAGTTACTATGCCCCCAGCCTCTGGAATAGCCTGCCAGAGAACCTGAGGGGGGGGTGAAATTGTGGACATATTTAAAAGAGGTTTGATTAAAACAAATATTTCCCATTTCCATTTCAGAGAAATGGCTCTGCTGCTATTTTGCCTATGCTTGTCATCAGCAAGAGAAACAGAACAGATCTAAGCACCGAGAGGAAAACCTGGTTCAATCTGCCTCCACCAGAGACTGGGAGATGGGCATCCAGCCAGGACGGGGTGTGCCGGCTCAACGCTCCTGGTCTCCAGTACGCCTCCTCGGTCCCGCATATCCTGCGCTAGTTCTACCAACTGTATCGCCAGTGCGCGTGCGCAACAGGGAGGCGGAGAGTGAGAGGTCGTCACGCCCCGAGCCGGATCCGCCTCCGAGGCAGAATGCCCACCCGGCCCCTACCCTGTTAGGTTTAAGTTGTGCGGTCGGAGGGGGGGGGGGGGGTACTGTACTCTCACGCCCTGACTCAGGGGACTCTTATATGTTGAGTCAGGGTGTGTATATTCTTTGTTGTGTATGTTCTATGTTGTATATTCTAGTATGTGTGGATCTATGTTGGCCGGTGTGGTTCCCAATCAGAGGCAGCTGTCGCTCGTTGTCTCTGATTGGGGACCATACTTTAGCAGCCTATTGGCACTAGTGGGTTGTGGGATCTTGTTCCGTGTAAGGTATGTTGTGTGTGCTACCTTGGACTTCACGTTTCGTTTAGCTTGTTGTTTTGTCGTTGTGTTTATTTGGTTTAATAAACATGTACGTATATATCACGCTGCGCCTTGGTCCGTCCCGTCATTCAACGGACGTGACACTGGGAGACAAATTCACCTTACAGCAGGACAATAACCTAAAACGCAAGGCCAAATATACACTGGAAATTGCTTACCAAGAAGACGTTGAATGTTCCCGAGTGGCCTAATTACAGTTTTGACTTAAATCAGCCGGAAAATCTATGGCAAGACTTGAAAATGGCTGTCAGGCAATGATCAACAAACAGTGTGACAGAGCTTGAGGAATTCTAAGAAGAACAATGGGCAAATGTTGTCTCTTAGAACCATTTTACCCAGAAAGACTCACAGCTGTCATCACTGCCGAAGGTGATTGTAACACGTATCGACATTAGGGGATTGAATACTAATCTAATCAAGATATATTTTGTTTTATTTTCCATTATAAAAATAAAAAAAAGTGATAGAATTTTTCTTCCACTTTAATATTACAGAGAAATGTTGTGTACGTGTGAGAATTGCAGTATGTATGCCCTCACTAACTGTAAGTCGCTCTGGATAAGAGCGTCTGCTAAATGACTAAAAATGTAAAATGTAATTGTCTGAAGGTACTGCAGAAGGTGGTCGCGTCTCAAATGACGTAAAGAAGAAGAGGAAGACATAATAATAATAATAATAATAATAATAATAATAATAATAATAACAATAATGCTCTACCAATTGAGCTACAGAGGACCACAGAGGGAACAGAGTGTCATTTGGGAAGCACACAGTGCACCCTCGAGAACTCCTTCCTTCACTCCAACAAGTTCTTGGAAAGTCCTCTAGGAAAGTTGTCACTTTTCATTGGGCTGCCCCTGTCCTGCCCTGTCCTGTTGACTGCTGAGTGATAGATGTCACCCTGAGATGGGCTGCCCTGTCCTGCCCTGTCCTGTTGACTGCTGAGTGATAGATGTCACCCTGAGATGGGCTGCCCTGTCCTGTCCTGTCCTGTTGACTGCTGAGTGATAGATGTCACCCTGAGAGTCGGTCTAATCCTGCCCTCCATTTGGTGCTGTGTGTCACTCTGATCCTGTGTGGCAGGCTGGCTAACCAGACGCTGTCTCCTCTCCCTGTTAGTCTCTGTCTGTCTGGTACGGGACAGAATGTCCTTCCTGTAACCAGTCTCTGAGACAGCTTTATGTACCAGTACACCCCCTGGACAGGACACTAGTCTATCTCCTGTTTCTGTAGTGAGACAGCTTGATGTACCAGTACACCCCCTGGACAGGACACTAGTCTATCTCCTGTTTCTGTAGTGAGACAGCTTGATGTACCAGTACACCCCCTGGACAGGACACTAGTCTATCTCCTGTTTCTGTAGTGAGACAGCTTGATGTACCAGTACACCCCCTGGACAGGACACTAGTCTATCTCCTGTTTCTGTAGTGAGACAGATTGATGTACCAGTACACCCCCTGGACAGGACACTAGTCTATCTCCTGTTTCTGTAGTGAGGCAGCAGGATGTACAGTACACCCCCTGGACAGGACACTAGTCTATCTCCTGTTTCTGTAGTGAGACAGCTTGATGTACCAGTACACCCCCTGGACAGGACACTAGTCTATCTCCTGTTTCTGTAGTGAGACAGCTTGATGTACAGTACACCCCCTGGACAGGACACTAGTCTATATCCTGTTTCTGTAGTGAGACAGCTTGATGTACAGTACACCCCCTGGACAGGACACTAGTCTATCTCCTGTTTCTGTAGTGAGACAGCTTGATGTACCAGTACACCCCCTGGACAGGACACTAGTCTATCTCCTGTTTCTGTAGTGAGACAGCTTGATGTACCAGTACACCCCCTGGACAGGACACTAGTCTATCTCCTGTTTTCTGTAGTGAGACAGCTTGATGTACAGTACACCCCCTGGACAGGACACTAGTCTATCTCCTGTTTCTGTAGTGAGACAGCTTGATGTACAGTACACCCCCTGGACAGGACAGTAGTCTATCTCCTGTTTCTGTAGTGAGACAGCTTGATGTACCAGTAGTACACCCCCTGGACAGGACACTAGTCTATCTCCTGTTTCTGTAGTGAGACAGCTTGATGTACAGTACACCCCCTGGACAGGACACTAGTCTATCTCCTGTTTCTGTAGTGAGACAGCTTGATGTACAGTACACCCCCTGGACAGGACACTAGTCTATCTCCTGTTTCTGTAGTGAGACAGCTTGATGTACAGTACACCCCCTGGACAGGACACTAGTCTATCTCCTGTTTCTGTAGTGAGACAGCTTGATGTACAGTACACCCCCTGGACAGGACACTAGTATATCTCCTGTTTCTGTAGTGAGACAGCTTGATGTACCAGTACACCCCCTGGACAGGACACTAGTCTATCTCCTGTTTCTGTAGTGAGACAGCTTGATGTACCAGTACACCCCCTGGACAGGACACTAGTCTATCTCCTGTTTCTGTAGTGAGACAGCTTGATGTACAGTACACCCCCTGGACAGGACACTAGTCTATCTCCTGTTTCTGTAGTGAGACAGCTTGATGTACAGTACACCCCCTGGACAGGACACTAGTCTATCTCCTGTTTCTGTAATGAGACAGCTTGATGTAGAGTACACCCCCTGGACAGGACACTAGTCTATCTCCTGTTTCTGTAGTGAGACAGCTTGATGTACAGTACACACCCCTGGACAGGACACTAGTCTATCTCCTGTTTCTGTAGTGAGACAGCTTGATGTACAGTACACCCCCTGGACAGGACACTAGTCTATCTCCTGTTTCTGTAGTGAGACATCTTGATGTACAGTACACCCCCTGGACAGGACACTAGTCTATCTCCTGTTTCTGTAGTGAGACAGCTTGCTGTACAGTACCCCCCTTGGACAGGACACTAGTCTATTTCCTGTTTCTGTAGTGAGACAGCTTGATGTACCAGTACACCCCCTGGACAGGACACTAGTCTATCTCCTGTTTCTGTTTTGAGACAGCTTGATGTACAGTACACCCCCTGGACAGGACACTAGTCTATCTCCTGTTTCTGTAGTGAGACAGCTTGATGTACCAGTACACCCCCTGGACAGGACAGTAGTCTATCTCCTGTTTCTGTAGTGAGACAGCTTGATGTACCAGTACACCCCTTGGACAGGACACTAGTCTATCTCCTGTTTCTGTAGTGAGACAGCTTGATGTACCAGTACACCCCCTGGACAGGACACTAGTCTATCTCCTGTTTCTGTAGTGAGACAGCTTGATGTACAGTACACCCCCTGGACAGGACACTAGTCTATCTCCTGTTTCTGTAGTGAGACAGCTTGATGTACCAGTACACCCCCTGGACAGGACACTAGTCTATCTCCTGTTTCTGTAGTGAGACAGCTTGATGTACCAGTACACCCCCTGGACAGGACACTAGTCTATCTCCTGTTTCTGTAGTGAGACAGCTTGGTGTACAGTACACCCCCTGGACAGGACACTAGTCTATCTCCTGTTTCTGTAGTGAGACAGCTTGATGTACAGTACACCCCCTGGACAGGACACTAGTCTATCTCCTGTTTCTGTAGTGAGACAGCTTGATGTAAAGTACACCCCCTGGACAGGACACTAGTCTATCTCCTGTTTCTGTAGTGAGACAGCTTGATGTACAGTACACCCCCTGGACAGGACACTAGTCTATCTCCTGTTTCTGTAGTGAGACAGCTTGATGTACAGTACACCCCCTGGACAGGACACTAGTCTATCTCCTGTTTCTGTAGTGAAACAGCTTGATGTACAGTACACCCCCTGGACAGGACACTAGTCTATCTCCTGTTTCTGTAGTGAGACAGCTTGATGTAAAGTACACCCCCTGGACAGGACACTAGTCTATCTCCTGTTTCTGTAGTGAGACAGCTTGATGTAAAGTACACCCCCTGGACAGGACACTAGTCTATCTCCTGTTTCTTTAGTGAGACAGCTTGATGTACAGTACACCCCCTGGACAGGACACTAGTCTATCTCCTGTTTCTGTAGTGAGACAGCTTGATGTACAGTACACCCCCTGGACAGGACACTAGTCTATCTCCTGTTTCTGTAATGACACAGCTTGATGTACCAGTACACCCCCTGGACAGGACACTAGTCTATCTCCTGTTTCTGTAGTGAGACAGCTTGATGTACAGTACACCCCCTGGACAGGACACTAGTATATCTCCTGTTTCTGTAGTGAGACAGCTTGATGTACCAGTACACCCCCTGGACAGGACACTAGTCTATCTCCTGTTTCTGTAGTGAGACAGCTTGATGTACAGTACACCCCCTGGACAGGACACTAGTCTATCTCCTGTTTCTGTAGTGAGACAGCTTGATGTACAGTACACCCCCTGGACAGGACACTAGTCTATCTCCTGTTTCTGTAATGAGACAGCTTGATGTAGAGTACACCCCCTGGACAGGACACTAGTCTATCTCCTGTTTCTGTAGTGAGACAGCTTGATGTACAGTACACCCCCTGGACAGGACACTAGTCTATCTCCTGTTTCTGTAGTGAGACAGCTTGATGTACAGTACACCCCCTGGACAGGACACTAGTCTATCTCCTGTTTCTGTAGTGAGACATCTTGATGTACAGTACACCCCTGGACAGGACACTAGTCTATCTCCTGTTTCTGTAGTGAGACAGCTTGCTGTACAGTACCCCCCTTGGACAGGACACTAGTCTATTTCCTGTTTCTGTAGTGAGACAGCTTGATGTACCAGTACACCCCCTGGACAGGACACTAGTCTATCTCCTGTTTCTGTTTTGAGACAGCTTGATGTACAGTACACCCCCTGGACAGGACACTAGTCTATCTCCTGTTTCTGTATTGAGACAGCTTGATGTACCAGTACACCCCCTGGACAGGACAGTAGTCTATCTCCTGTTTCTGTAGTGAGACAGCTTGATGTACCAGTACACCCCTTGGACAGGACACTAGTCTATCTCCTGTTTCTGTAGTGAGACAGCTTGATGTACCAGTACACCCCCTGGACAGGACACTAGTCTATCTCCTGTTTCTGTAGTGAGACAGCTTGATGTAAAGTACACCCCCTGGACAGGACACTAGTCTATCTCCTGTTTCTGTAGTGAGACAGCTTGATGTACCAGTACACCCCCTGGACAGGACACTAGTCTATCTCCTGTTTCTGTAGTGAGACAGCTTGATGTACCAGTACACCCCCTGGACAGGACACTAGTCTATCTCCTGTTTCTGTAGTGAGACAGCTTGATGTACAGTACACTCCCTGGACAGGACATTATCTATCTCCTGTTTTCTGTAGTGAGA
>CM072220.1:81566031-81613531 GCA_036851935.1 Coregonus suidteri
ATATATCTTCAGGATGGATATTATCCAAGTCATTACTGTGAATATATCTACAGGAAGGATATTATCCAAGTCATTACTGTGAATATATCTTCAGGATGGATATTATCCAAGTCATTACTGTGAATATATCTTCAGGGTGGATATTATCCAAGTCATTACTGTGAATATATCTTCAGGGTGGATATTATCCAAGTCATTACTGTGAATATATCTTCAGGATGGATATTATCCAAGTCATTACTGTGAATATATCTTCAGGATGGATATTATCCAAGTCATTACTGTGAATATATCTTCAGGATGGATATTATCCAAGTCATTAGTCAGGGGACCCAATAAACTGCATTCTGATAGGACCAGCTAATCAGTAAACTGCATTCTGATAGGACCAACTAGTCAGAGGTGAAGTGATGTATTAGGATGATAATTATTTAACTGCTGTTTTCCACTTTGGTTTCATCACTCCTATTATAGTTAACAACATCTCCATGGTGATTTGGCTTCATCACTCGTATTATAGTTTATAACGTCTCCATGGTGATTTGGTTTCATCACTCCTTATAGAGTTAACAACATCTCCGTGGTGATTTGGTTTCATCACTCCTATTATAGTTAATAACGTCTCCATGGTGATTTGGTTTCATCACTCCTTATAGAGTTAACAACATCTCCATGGTGATTTGGTTTCCTCACTCCTTATAGAGTTAACAACATCTCCGTGGTGATTTGGTTTTAAAAGTTATTAGGTGGAGTCGTCATCTCGGGGGAGTTTGTGTCTAACGTGTAATTTGTCATTGGTGCAGAGAGGAAATAGAAAGAGTAGTAGTCAATCCCAGATGAATGATATCTCTGCCTCAGAGCTAGTGAAGTCATTACCTAGAGCTGAAAGGAGAGAACCCAGATGAATGATATCTCTGCCTCAGAGCTAGTGAAGTCATTACCTAGAGCTGAGAGGAGAGAACCCAGATGAATGATATCTCTGCCTCAGAGCTAGTGAAGTCATTACCTAGAGCTGAGAGGAGAGAACCCAGATGAATGATATCTCTGCCTCAGAGCTAGTGAAGTCATTACCTAGAGCTGAGAGGAGAGAACCCAGATGAATGATATCTCTGCCTCAGAGCTAGTGAAGTCATTACCTAGAGCTGAGAGGAGAGAACCCAGATGAATGATATCTCTGCCTCAGAGCTAGTGAAGTCATTACCTAGAGCTGAGAGGAGAGAACCCAGATGAATGATATCTCTGCCTCAGAGCTAGTGAAGTCATTACCTAGAGCTGAGAGGAGAGAACCCAGATGAATGATATCTCTGCCTCAGAGCTAGTGAAGTCATTACCTAGAGCTGAAAGGAGAGAACCCAGATGAATGATATCTCTGCCTCAGAGCTAGTGAAGTCATTACCTAGAGCTGAGAGGAGAGAACCCAGATGAATGATATCTCTGCCTCAGAGCTAGTGAAGTCATTACCTAGAGCTGAGAGGAGAGAACCCAGATGAATGATATCTCTGCCTCAGAGCTAGTGAAGTCATTACCTAGAGCTGAGAGGAGAGAACCCAGATGAATGATATCTCTGCCTCAGAGCTAGTGAAGTCATTACCTAGAGCTGAGAGGAGAGAACCCAGATGAATGATATCTCTGCCTCAGAGCTAGTGAAGTCATTACCTAGAGCTGAGAGGAGAGAACCCAGATGAATGATATCTCTGCCTCAGAGCTAGTGAAGTCATTACCTAGAGCTGAGAGGAGAGAACCCAGATTAATGATATCTCTGCCTAAGAATTAGTGAAGTCATGTCACTACCTAGAGCAGAAAGGAGAGAACCCAGATGAATGATATCTCTGCCTAAGAGCTAGTGAAGTCATTATCTAAAGCTGAGAGGAGAGAACCCAGATTAATGATATCTCTGCCTAAGAATTAGTGAAGTCATGTCACTACCTAGAGCAGAAAGGAGAGAACCCAGATGAATGATATCTCTGCCTAAGAGCTAGTGAAGTCATTATCTAAAGCTGAGAGGAGAGAACCCAGATGAATGATATCTCTGCCTAAGAATTAGTGAAGTCATGTCACTACCTAGAGCTGAAAGGAGAGAACCCAGATGAATGATATCTCTGCCTAAGAGCTAGTGAAGTCATTATCTAAAGCTGAGAGGAGAGAACCCAGGTGATGCAGTGGTAGCTGTGCCACTAGAGATCCTGGTTCGAATCCAGGCTCTGTCGTAGCCGGCCGCCTCCGGGAGACCCATGGGGCGGCGCACAATTGGCCCAGCGTCGTCCAGGGTAGGGGAGGGAATGGCCGGCAGGGATGTAGCTCAGTTGGTAGAGCATGGTGTTTGCAACGCCAGGGTTGTGGGTTCGATTCC
Organism: Coregonus suidteri; assembly: GCA_036851935.1. Taxonomy (NCBI): domain Eukaryota; kingdom Metazoa; phylum Chordata; class Actinopteri; order Salmoniformes; family Salmonidae; genus Coregonus; species Coregonus suidteri. The sequence continues at coordinate 81,568,382 of CM072220.1, forward strand.
CACGGGGGGGTATGAAAAAAAAATATACTAAACAAAATAACTCACTAACTGTAAGTCGCTCTGGATAAGACTAAAATGTAAATGATATCTCTGCCTCAGAGCTAGTGAAGTCATGTCATTACCTAGAGCTGAGAGGAGAGAACAAAGTTCCTTCTTCATCTGAAGAAAGACTAAAGAGGAAGAAAGAAAAGAGGGTGTTTGTTTTGATGTGTTCAATGTCACTGCCCTCACTTGTCCCTTATTGGTTAATCAATTAACCCCAGAGGGGCCAATCAGGCACCAAGGAGTCACTGCCAACAGCCCCTGACCTTGACCTTCATCCCTGCTGCTCCGCTCCGCTCTGCCCTGAGAGGGGAAAACAGAGAGAGAAGGATCCATGTTTTCATGATTTTAATAGGCCACTATGGACCCTGCTTTCTAGTCCTCTAGCTTCTAAATATATATACACACACACACACACACACACACACAGTCTTGCGCAGCTAACCTTGTGGGGACATACAATTCAGTCCCATTCAAAATCCTATTTTCCCTAAACCCTAACCCTGACCCTAACCCTAACCCTAACCCGTACCCGTACCCGTACCCGTACCCTAACCCGTACCCCCGTACCCGTACCCGTACCCGTACCGTACCCGTACCCGTACCCGTACCCATACCCATACCCTAACCCGTACCCGTATCCGTACCCTTACCCTAACCCTAACCCTAACCCTAACCTTAACCCAAAAACCTAACCTTAACTCTAACCCTAGCTCCTAACCCTAACCCTAAAACTAACCCTAGCTCCTAACCCTAAACCTAAATCTAACCCTAACACTAATTCTAACCCTAGCTCCTAACCCTAACCTTAATTCTAATCCTAGCTCCTAACCCTAACCCTAATTCTAACCCTAGCTCCTAACCCTAACCCTAAACCTAACCCTAGCTCCTAAACCTAAACCTAATTCTAACCCTAACACTAATTCTAACCCTAGCTCCTAACCCTAACCTTAATTCTAATCCTGGCTCCTAACCCTAACCCTAATTCTAACCCTAGCTCCTAACCCTAACCCTAAACCTAACCCTAGCTCCTAAACCTAAACCTAATTCTAACACTAACACTAATTCTAACCTTAACCCTAAACCTCCTAGAAATAGCATTTGACCTTGTGGGGACCAACAAAATGTCCCCAGTTGGTACAATTGTTCTTGGTTTACTATTCTTGTGGGGAATTCTGGTCCCCACAAGTATAGTTAACCTCTTAAGGATCGGACCATTTTTTTTCCATTTTTCGCCTAAAATGACATACCCAAATCTAACTGCCTGTAGCTCAGGACCTGAAGCAAGGATATGCATATTCTAGATACCATTAGAAAGGAAACACTTCGAAGTTTGTGGAAATGACAAATTAACGTAGGAGAATTAAACACCTTATATTTGGTAAAAGATAATACAAATGTATTATTTTTTTTTTTTGTTCCATCATCTATGAAATGCAAGAGAAAGGCCACAATATAATATTGCAGTTTAGACGCAATTTAGATTCTGGCCACTAGATGGAAGCAGTGTGTGTACAAAGTTTCAGATTGATCCAGTGAAGCATTGCAATACTGGACTATTTTGTATCAAGTCTGCCCAAATGTGCCGCATTGGTCAATTGATACATTTTCAAGTACATATCTATTGAGAACATTCAAAAAATGATATGGTAATACAAAATGTAAGTTTACACACTCCCAGGAATGTCATACATGATGGATCATTAGTTTATACACTAATTGGGTTGGGTGTGGAGCCTGAGACAGCAGGGGTTCAAACTGTAGAACCCAGTTCCTACATTTGAATATAAAAATGGATTTTATCAAACTAAACTAAGCTACATTTTATCTCTGGGACCCTTAGGATGACAAATCAGAGCAAGATTACTGAATGTAAGTACATTATTTACCTTCAGAGGTGAATGTATCAAACCAGTTGCCGTGATACGTTTTTTGTTGTTGTGCACTCTCCTCAAACAATAGCATGGTATTTTTTCACTGTAATAGCTACTGTAAATTGGATAGTGCAGTTAGATTAACAAGAATTTAATATTTCTGCCCATATAAGACATGCCTATGTCCTGGGAAGTTTGCTGTTACTTACAACCGTCACGATATGTCTTATATGGGCAGAAATGGCACGGCATGTCTTGTCTTATATAGCTACTGTAAATTGGACAGTGCAGTTAGATTAACAAGAATTTAAGATTTCTGCCCATATAAGACATGTCTATGTCCTGGGAAGTTTGCTGTTACTTACAACCGTCACGATAATCACATTAGCGCACTTTAGCTCAACTGTCCCGTACACGGGACACCGATCTCATAGAGGTTAAACATGTCCACACACACACACACACACACACACACACACACACACACACACACACACACACACACACACACACACACACACACACACACACACACACACACACACACAAGCACGCACACACACCAACAGTCCTCACACACACACACAAACACACACACAACACACACACACAAACATACACACACACACACACACACACACACACACACACACACACACACACACACACACTGACAGTCCACACACACCAACACACACACACACACACTGACAGTCCACTCACACAGACACCAACAGTCCTCACACACACACACACACACAAACACACACACACACCCAGGCAAACTAACATCTCCCCGGAGATCAGAGCGCTGCGGTCCGGATGACAGTAAACGAAGAGGCTTATTAGTTATACATGATGAAGTGATTAGTTGGTAATCAGTACAGTGAAAACACTGATTAAGTTGGAAAATGGAGCACGGGTTAAAAAAAGGAAACGTCTAAATCTTATTCCCTCAAGTGAGACCGACTGCCGAGAGACGGAGAGACGTTTCACTCGTTTCGCTGAGAGAAATAAAATAATTGTCACATCTTCACCTTTAGATAGAACAGACACCGGAGACTTGGTTATAATTCAATTTCATCTTCAACATCACTACGGTAAACATATTGGTTGACCCAGTAGCCTGTTGGCAGCGTGTGGGTTTATACACTGTGTGTGTGTGTGTTTATGCTCTGTGTGTGTTCATGTTGTGTGTGTGTTTGTATGTTCATGTTGTGTGTGTGTGTGTGTGTGTGTGTGTGTGTGTGTGTGTGTGTGTGTGTGTATACGGGGTGTGTGTGTGTGTTTATGCAGTGTGTATATTTACGGCGATGGTAATCATCTTGCCGTCTGGGACTGAGGAGGTATGGAGGTGGGTAGACGAGGGAGGAGGACTGATTTCTCTGTGTGAGACGGCCATTTATCTTAATCTCCAATGACCTACATCCTCTCCTGCAGACTTCCTCTTTAACCAGGATGTCACACTGCATTCCACCATCCTCCCTCCATCCACCATCCTCCCCCTTAACTGGAATTGATGACTGTGACCTTTTAATCGTCCGACATATTCAGTCATTCACCACAACAGCGCCTCGCATCTCCCTAGCCCCGGCCAAAAACAAATAAATTACAGCGAGGGGGAATAACGTTGCCGGGGAAATGAAATAAGATGACAGGGAAAGACGACCCCTCGTACAAAGAAAGTTAATCCTCAATCAGAACATTTGAGGAGCTGACATGCAGAGCAGCGTGGATGTAGATATCTGGAGGGTTTATGGGAAAATGAGAATAGCAGTTAAACACACACACACACACACACACACACACACAACCACACACACACACACAAGCACACCCACAAACACACACACACACAAACACACACACACACACACACAAGCACTGATAGGTGGAAGGTGGGAACAGGAAGTATGAGAGGTGGAAGGTGGGAACAGGAAGTCTGAGAGGTGGAAGGTGGGAACAGGAAGTCTGAGAGGTGGAAGGTAGGAACAGGAAGTCTGAGAGGTGGAAGGTGGGAACAGGAAGTCTGAGAGGTGGAAGGTGGGAACAGGAAGTATGAGAGGTGGAAGGTAGGAACAGGAAGTCTGAGAGGTGGAAGGTGGGAACAGGAAGTCTGAGAGGTGGAAGAAGGAACAGGAAGTCTGATAGGTGGAAGGTGGAAACAGGAAGCCTGATAAGTGGAAGGTAGGAATAGGATTTCTGATAGGTGGAAGGTAGAAACAGGAAGTCTGAGAGGTGGAAGGTGGGAACAGGAAGTCTGATAGGTGGAAGGTGGGAACAGGAAGTCTGAGAGGTGGAAGGTAGGAACAGGAAGTCTGAGAGGTGGAAGGTGGGAACAGGAAGTCTGAGAGGTGGAAGGAAGGAACAGGAAGTCTGATAGGTGGAAGGTGAAAACAGGAAGTCTGATAGGTGGAAGGTGGGAATAGGAATTCTGATAGGTGGAAGGTAGAAACAGGAAGTCTGAGAGGTGGATGGTGGGAACAGGAAGTCTGAGAGGTGAAAGGTAGGAACAGGAAGTCTGATAGGTGGAAGGTGGGAACAGGAAGTCTGAGAGGTGGAAGGTGGGAACAGGAAGTCTGAGAGGTGGAAGGTGGGAACAGGAAGTCTGAGAGGTGAAAGGTAGGAACAGGAAGTCTGATAGGTGGAAGGTAGAAAACAGGAAGTCTAAGAGGTGGAAGGTAGCAACAGGAAGTCTGATAGTTGTAAGGTGTTACAAGTCTGAGAGGTGGAAGGTAGGAACAGGTAGTCTAACAATAATTACACCAATGAGAGCGCCACGTGAGTAAAAGGAGGAAAACATTTATCTGTATCATATTAGGTCATACATTTTGTTGTTGTATTCTACCCCCTTTTTCGTGGTATCTAATTGGTAGTTACCGTCTTGTCCCTTCGCTGCAACTCCCGTACGGACACAGGAGAGGCAAAGGTCAAGAGTCGTGCATCCTCCGAAACACACCCCAACCGCACTGCTTCTTGACGCAGTGCCCGCTTAACCCAGAAGCCAGCCGCACCAATGTGCCGGAGGAAACACGACCGAGTCAGCGTGCACTGCGCCCGGCCCCCCACAGGGGTCTCGAGTGCGCGATGGGACAAGAAGATCCCTGCCGGCCATTCCCTCCCCTACCCCGGACGGCACTGGGCCAATAGTGCGCCGCCCCATGGGTCTCCCAGTCGCGGCCGGCTACGACAGAGCCTGGAATCGAACCAGGATCTCTAGTGACACCGCTAGCACTGCGATGCAGCGCCTTAGACCACTGCGCCACTCGGGAGTTCATACATTTAATACCGTACATGAAATTACATTTCCGTCATGACCTTCATCAGCTTACAAGACACAATGTCAACAGAATAGACGAATACATGGTGGCAGTACCTGGCCAAGATGGAGGACAATACATACACCAACACACAGAGGAGAGACACCAGCACACAGAGGAGAGACACCAGCACACAGAGGAGAGACACCAACACACAGAGGAGAGACACCAACACACAGAGGAGAGACACCACACACAGAGGAGAGACATCAACACAGAGAGGAGAGACATGAACACACAGAGGAGAGACACCAACACACAGAGGAGAGACATCAACACACAGAGGAGAGACACCAACACACAGAGGAGAAATACGAACACACAGAGGAGATACACCAACACACAGAGAAGAAACACCAACACATAGAAGAGAGACACCAGCACACAAAGGAGAGACACCAACACACAGAGGAGAGATACCAACACACAAAGGAGAGACAACAACTTACAGAGGAGAAACACCAACACACAGAGGAGAGACACCAACACACAGAGGATAAATACCAACACACAGAGGAGAGACACCAACACACAGAGGAGAGACACCAACACACATAGGAGAGACACCAACACACAGAGGAGAAATACCAACACACATAGGAGAAACTCCAACACACAAAGGAGAGACACCAACACACAGAGGAGAAATACCAACACACAGAGGAGATACACCAACACACAGAGGAGAAACACCAACACACAGAAGAGAGAGACACCAACACACAGAGGAGAGAGACCAACACACAGAGGAGAGACACCAACACACAGAAGAGAGACACCAACACACAGAAGAAAGACACCAACACACATAGGAGAGACACCAACACACAGAGGAGAAATACCAACACACAGAGGAGAGACACCAACACACAGAGGAGAGACACCAACACACAGAGGAGAAACACCAACACACAGAGGAGAGACACCAGCACACAGAGGAGAGACACCAACACACAGAGGAGAGACACCAACACACAGAGGATAAACACCAACACACAGAGGAGAGACACCAACACACAGAGTAGAGACACCAACACACAGAGGAGAGAGACACCAACACACAGAGGAGAAAAACCAACACACAGATGAGAGACACCAACATACACAGGAGAGAAACCAAACACACAGAGGAGAGACACCAACACACAGAGGAGAGAAATCAACACACAGAGGAGAGACACCAACACACAGAGGAGAGACACCAACACACATAGGAGAGACACCAACACACAGAGGAGAGACACCAACACACAGAGGAGAGACATCAACACACAGAGGAGAGACACCAACACACAGAGGAGAAATACGAACACACAGAGGAGAGACACCCACACACAGAGGAGAAACACCAACACACAGAAGAGAGACACCAACACACAAAGGAGAGACAACAACACACAGAGGAGAGACACCAACACACAGAGGAGAAACACCAACACACAGAGGAGAGACACCAACACACAGAGGAGAGACACCAACACACAGAGGAGAGACACCAACACACAGAGGAGAGACACCAACACACAGAGGATAAATACAAACACACAGACGAGAGACACCAACACACAGAGTAGAGACACCAACACACAGAGGAGAGACACCAACACACACAGGAGAGACACCAACACACAGAGGAGAGACACCAACACACAGAGGAGAAATACCAACACACATAGGAGAGACTCCATCACACAAAGGAGAGACACCAACACACAGAGGAGAAATACCAACACACAGAGGAGAGACACCAACACACAGAGGAGAGACACCAACACACAGAGGAGAGACACCAACACACAGAGGAGAGACACCAACACACAGAGGAGAGACACCAACACACAGAGGAGAGACACCAACACACAGAGGAGAAACACCAACACACAGAGGAGAGACACCAACACACAGAGGAGAGACAACAACTTACAGAGGAGAAACACCAACACACAGAGGAGAGACACCAACACACAGAGGAGAGACACCAACACACAGAGGAGAGACACCAACACACAGAGGAGAGACACCAACACACAGAGGAGAGACACCAACACACAGAGGAGAGACACCAGCACACAGAGGAGAAATACCAACACAAAGAGGAGAGACACCAGCACACAGAGGAGAGACACCAACACACAGAGGAGAAACACCAACACACAGAGGAGAGACACCAACACACAGAGGAGAGACACCAAAACACAAAGGAGAGACAACAACTTACAGAGGAGAGACACCAACACACAGAGTAGATACACCAACATACAGAGGAGAGACAGCAACACACAGAGGAGGACACCAACACACAGAAGAGAGACACCAACACACAGATGAGAGACACCAACACACAGAGGAGAGACACTAACACACAGAGGAGAGACACCAACACACAGAGGAAAGACACCAACACACAGAGGATAAATACCAACAAAAAGAGGAGAGACACCAGCACACAGAGGAGAGACACCAGCACACAGAGGAGAGACACCAACACACAGAGGAGAAATACCAACACACAGAGGAGAGACACCAACACACAGAGGAGAAGTACCAACACTCAGAGGAGAGACACCAACACACAGATGAGAGACACCAACACACAGAGGAGAGACACCAACACACAGATGAGAGACACCAACACACAGAGGAGACACCAACACACAGAGGAGAGACACCAACACACAGAGGAGAGACATCAACACACAGAGGAGAGACATCAACACACATATGAGAGACACCAACACACAAAGGATAAATACCAACACAGAGAGGAGATACACCAACACACAGAAGAGAGACACCAACACACAGAGGAGAGAAACCAACACACAGAGGAGATACAACAACACACAGAGAGACACCAACACACAGAGGAGAGACACCAACACACAGAGGAGAGACAACAACACACAGAGGAGAGACACCAACACACAGAGGAGAGACACCAACACACAGAGGAGAGACACCATCACACAGAGGAGAGACACCAACACACAGAGGAGAGACACCAACACACAGAGGAGAGACACCAACACACAGAGGAGAGACACCAACACACAGAGGAGAGACACCAACACACAGAGGAGAGACACCAACACACAGAGGAGACACCAACACACAGAGGAGAGACACCAACACACAGAGGAGAGACATCAACACACAGAGGAGAGACATCAACACACAGATGAGAGACACCAACACACAGAGGATAAATACCAACACAGAGAGGAGATACACCAACACACAGAAGAGAGACACCAACACACAGAGGAGAGAAACCAACACACAGAGGAGAGACAACAACACACAGAGAGACACCAACACACAGAGGAGAGACACCAACACACAGAGGAGAGACACCAACACACAGAGGAGAGACACCAACACACAGAGGAGAGACAACAACACACAGAGGAGAGACACCAACACACAGAGGAGAGACACCAACACACAGAGGAGAGACACCATCACACAGAGGAGAGACACCAACACACAGAGGAGAGACACCAACACACAGAGGAGAGACACCAACACACAGAGGAGAGAAGGATGGGATAAATGGTGAAAGGGAAAGCTAGGCAGACCCATCTCTGAGAAAAGCATGTCACAAAAGGACATGCAATATCACTTGTCCCTGTGGTGTCATTGACTGAATAGCACACCCAGAAGAATGCAATAACACCACAGAGTGACTCAATTATTCAATTTCCTCTCCCTCTGACAATCCAAGGCTGCTGCAGCTACCAAGGAATTACAGCTGGATTGTCATATTTTCTACAACAATAGACTCTGATTACAATGGGAACAGATTTGAATGGCAGGCTTCTCCTGCATTATGGATGTCCCTACAAATGAATGAGGAGCTTCTCTCTCAGTGTCCTGGAAACACTTTAAGCGTGTGTGTGTGTGTGTGTGTGTGTGTGTGTGTGTGTGTGACATGGTTTAGATGGATTTCCAGCGTGTTCCAGCAGTGTGAATGTGACACAGAGACTCTGGAAGCCTCACAGAGAACGTCACATCTCCAGCCAAACTCACTGAATGAGGAGCCCAGAAAATCTTCTCCCATTTCATCTGAGGAAGATTGAGTGAGGCGGGAGAGAGAAGAAGGAGTGAAGAGAGAGAAAGATAGAGAGAGATAGATGGAGAGAGAGAGAGAGAGAGAGAGAGAGAGAGGGGGGGGGGGAGAGAGAGAGAGAGAGAGAGAGAGAGAGAGAGAGAGAGAGAGAGAGAGGGGGAGAGAGAGAGAGAGAGAGAGAGAGAGAGAGAGAGAGAGAGAGAGAGAGAGAGAGAGAGAGAGAGAGAGAGAGAGAGAGAGAGAGAGAGAGAGAGAGAGAGAGAGAGAGAGAGAGAGAGAGAGAGAGAGAGAGAAAGAGAGAGAAGAGGTTACTGCTCCTGTGTCAGTTCCATGGGGCTGGTTTGGTCTGGCTGGTGGCAGCACAGATGGTGCTTTTCGCCATGGGGATTGAGAGCCTTACAGCCAAGGGACTAGAGAGGGAGTGCTGTGGTCTGGTCTGGAGTTGGAGGGATACACCAGATAGCTCTCTCTCTGTCTCTCTATCTCTCTGTCCATGTCTCTCTCTCTCTCTCTCTCTCTCTCTCTCTCTCTCTCTCTCTCTCTCTCTCTCTCTCTCTCTCTCTCTCTCTCTCTCTCTCTCTCTCTCTCTCTCTCTCTCTCTCTCTCTGTCTCTGTTTCTGTCTCTCTGTCAGAATTTGGCTGAGAAGTGATTATAGAGAGGAGGAGAGGCAGGGAACAGGAGGGGAAAAGGTGGAGAAGGCTGGGGAGAAGTTTGGTGGATAGGTAGGGGTGGATGGATTACAACTATCCAGGTGCAGTTTGGCAGGAATGCAGTGTAGGTGGTGGGGTTGGGTGGGGGGTGGGTATCTTGTTGAGCAGGCTGGGTGGTTGGCTGGTTGGCTGGTTGGCTGGTTGGCCCAGATTGGAGTGAGTGTATAAAGAGGAGGGACAGAAGCTGCAGCTCGGGAAGTTTGTCAGAGGAGAGGGATGGAAGCTGCAGCTCAGACAGTCTGTGGGAGGAGAGGAATGGAAGCTGGAAGCTCAGACAGTCTGTGGGAGGAGAGGGATGGAAGCTGGAAGCTCAGACAGTCTGTGGGAGGAGAGGGATGGAAGCTGGAAGCTCAGACAGTCTATGGGAGGAGAGGGATCGAAGCTGCAGCTCAGACAGTCTCTGGGAGGAGAGGAATGGAAGCTGTAGCTCAGACAGTCTGTGGGAGGAGAGGAGGAGAGGAGGGATGGAGGAGAGGAGGGATTGAGGAGAGGAGGGATGGAGGAGAGGAGGAGAGGAGGGATGGAGGGATGGAGGAGAGGAGAGATGGAGGGATGGAGGAGAGGAGAGATGGAGGAGAGGAGGGATGCAGAGATGGAGGAGAGGAGGGATGGAGGGATGGAGGGATGGAGGGAGAGGAGGGATGGATGGAGGGATGGAGAGGAGGGATGGAGGAGAGGAGGGATGGAGGGATGGAGGAGAGGAGGGATGGAGGGATGGAGGAGAGGAGAGATGGAGGGATGGAGGAGAGGAGAGATGGAGGAGAGGAGGGATGCAGAGATGGAGGAGAGGAGGGATGGAGGGATGGTGGGAGAGGAGGGATGGAGGAGAGGAGGGATGGAGGGATGGAGGAGAGGAGGGATGGAGGGATGGAGGAGAGGAGAGATGGAGGGATGGAGGAAAGGAGGGATGGAGGGATGGAGGGATGGAGGAGAGGAGAGATGGAGGAGAGGAGGGATGCAGAGATGGAGGAGAGGAGGGATGGAGGGATGGAGGAGAGGAGGGATGGAGGGATGGAGGAGAGGAGGGATGGAGGAGAGGAGGGATGGAGGAGAGGAGGGATGGAGGAGAGGAAGGATTGAGGGATGGAGGAGAGGAAGGACGAGGTTCCACGCTGCAGTCTCCTACCAGTCAGTCAGTCAGCCAGCCAGAACATAGGGAACAACAGACCCTGGGAGGAGGGACGGGGCTTCACGCTGCAGTCTCCTACCAGCCAGTCAGTCAGCCAGCCAGAACATAGGGAACAACAGACCCTGGGAGGAGGGACGGGGCTTTACGCTGCAGTCTCCTACCAGCCAGTCAGTCAGCCAGCCAGAACATAGGGAACAACATACCCTGGGAGGAGGGACGGGGCTTCACGCTGCAGTCTCCTACCAGCCAGTCAGTCAGCCAGCCAGAACATAGGGAACAACAGACCCTGGGAGGAGGGACGGGGCTTCACGCTGCAGTCTCCTACCAGCCAGTCAGTCAGCCAGCCAGAACATAGGGAACAACAGACCCTGGGAGGAGGGACGGGGCTTCACGCTGCAGTCTCCTACCAGCCAGTCAGTCAGCCAGCCAGCAGGGCTGCATTGTTCCATGGTTAGGGAACATAGGGAACAACAGACCCTGTGAATGTTAATGTAACGCTGCTGTTGTCATGCAGTTGAGGAGGCCATGTCCATGTCCCAAATGGGCCTATAGGGCTCTGTTCAAAATCAGTGCACTATATAGGGAATAGGGTGTCATTTTGGGATGCAGGAAATCTGTGTCCTCAAGACATGAACTAAACAACTTGTTCACAAAACCCCCATTCCCTTGTTTCAGGTGTACACAGTGATATCGAAGGTATCTCCACATTGTTTCACTAAATTGTTGTGACTGACTGAACGTGATGGAATTGATTGTCTTCTGTTATGCAGTAATCATTACACATACTGACACACATATTATTGATACTAGCACCTAGATCAACCAAGACTTAGGTCTAAGCTGGCATTTAAAGCAACAACAACAACAACAACAACAACAACAACAACAACAACAACAACAACAACAACAACAACAACAACAACAACAACAACAACAACAACAGAACCCCCCTGAATGGATATGTAGAAACAACCAAGTTCTATAGAAAAACCCCTGGAGAGCCTAATAGCTGCCTGGCATGGTGTTAATGGAAACACTAGTCTCCATTCAACCTAATAGCTTTCTGGCATCGTGTTAATGGAAACACTAGTCTCCATTCAACCTAATAGCTTTCTGGCATCGTGTTGATGGAAACACTAGTCTCCATTCAACCTAATAGCTTTCTGGCATCGTGTTAATGGAAACACTAGTCTCCATTCAACCTAATAGCTTTCTGGCATCGTGTTAATGGAAACACTAGTCTCCATTCAACCTAATAGCTTTCTGGCATCGTGTTAATGGATACACTAGTCTCCATTCAACCTAATAGCTGCCTGCTATTGTGTTAATGGAAACACTAGCCTCCATTCAACCTAATAGCTTTCTGGCATCGTGTTAATGGATACACTAGTCTCCATTCAACCTAATAGCTGCCTGCCATTGTGTTAATGGAAACACTAGCCTCCATTCAACCTAATAGCTGCCTGCCATCGTGTTAATGGAAAACACTAGTCTCCATTCAAACCCCCTCTCAGCAAACAGATAGTGATTGTCTCTGTCTGGGCAGAGGGTTGATAAAGAAACACAACGACACAATTGTTTCCTTTACTATTAGTGTGAATATACGGAAGGTTAATACCCACTTTCCCTTCAATCTCTGAGATCTAACCGCTCTCTCTCTCTCTCTCCTCTCAAAGAGTTGTTCAACCTTCATTTAAGGACAGCAATGTTACATTCTCTCTCTAGTCATTCATTCCTTTAACATGCTTGACCAGACTGGCCACGTTGCGTGCGCGAGCAAAAATAAATGTACACATAAAAATGTTATTCAATCATTCCATCCAAACCGCTCACGCATGTGAACAGGCGTCTGTGTAGCCAGGCACTTAAATACAACTCTTCCATCTACTCAGATCAAATGAAATGGTATTGGTCACATGCTTCGTAAAACAACAGGTGTAGACTAACGTGCTCACTTACAGGTCCTTTTTCCAACAAGGCAGAGTTAAAGGTCAAATATTTAATCAAAATGTGAAATAGTGACACAAGCAAATATATACATGAGTAAAAATGCCATGTTAAAAATAACATGGTTATATACAGGAAGTACCAGGTAATAATATGGCTAAATACAGGAAGTACCAGGTAATAACATGGCTATATACAGGGATTACCAGGTAATAACATGGCTATATACAGGAAATACCAGGTAATAGCATGGCTATATACAGGGAGTACCAAGTAATAACATGGCTATATACAGGGAGTACCAGGTAATAACATGGCTATATACAGGGAGTACCAGGTAATAACATGGCTATATACAGGGAGTACCAGGTAATAACATCACTATATACAGAAAGTACCAGGTAATAACATGGTTATGTACAGGAAGTACCAGGTAATAACATGGCTATGTACAGGAAGTACCAGGTAATAACATGACTATATACAGGAAGTACCAGGTAATAACATGGCTATATACAGGGAGTACCAGGTAATAACATGGCTTAATACAGGAAGTACCAGGTAATAACATGGCTATATACAGGGATTACCAGGTAATAACATGGCTATATACAGGAAGTACCAGGTAATAGCATGGCTATATACAGGGAGTACCAGGTAATAACACGGCTATATACAGGAAGTACCAGGTAATAACATGGCTATATACAGGAAGTACCAGGTAATAACATGGCTATATACAGGAAGTAACAGCACTGAGTCGATGTGCAGTGGTACCAGGTAATAACATGGCTATATACAGGAAGTACCAGGTAATAACATGGCTCTATACAGGGATTACCAGGTAATAACATGACTATATACAGGAAGTACCAGGTAATAGCATGGCTATATACAGGGAGTACCAGGTAATAACATCACTATATACAGGAAGTACCAGGTAATAACATGGCTATATACAGGAAGTACCAGTACTGAGTCGATGTGCAGCAGTACCAGGAAATAACATGGCTATATACAGGGATTACCAGGTAATAACATGGCTATATACAGGAAGTACCAGGTAATAGCATGGCTATATACAGGAAGTACCAGGTAATAACATGGCTATATACAGGGAGTACCAGGTAATAACATAGCTATATACATTTACATTTTTTATATACAGGGAGTACCAGGTAATAACATAGCTATATACATTTACATTTTTTATATACAGAGAGTACCAGGTAATAACATGGCTATATACAGGAAGTACCAGGTAATAACATGGCTATATACAGGGAGTACCAGGTAATAACATGGCTATATACAGGGAGTACCAGGTAATAACATGGCTATATACAGGGAGTACCAGGTAATAACATGGCTATATACAGGAAGTACCAGGAATAGCATGGCTATATACAGGGAGTACCAGGTAATAACATGGCTATATACAGGAAGTACCAGGTAATAACATTGCTATATACAGGGAGTAACAGGTAATAACATAGCTATATACATTTACATTTTTATATACAGGGAGTACCAGGTAATAACATAGCTATATACATTTACATTTTTTATATACAGGGAGTACCAGGTAATAACATGGCTATATACAGGAAGTACCAGGTAATAACATGGCTATATACAGGGAGTACCAGGTAATAACATGGCTATATACAGGGAGTACCAGGTAGTAAGATGGCTATATACAGGAAGTACCAGGTAATAACATGGCTATATACAGGAAGTACCAGGTAATAACATGGCTATATACAGGAAGTACCAGGTAATAACATGGCTATATACAGGAAGTACCAGTACTGAGTCGATGTGCAGTGGTACCAGGTAATAACATGGCAATTTACAGCGAGTACCAGGTAATAACATGGCTATATACAGGGAGTACCAGGTAATAACATGGCTATATACAGGGAGTACCAGGTAATAACATGGCTATATACAGGGAGTACCAGGTAATAACATGGCTATATATACAGGAAGTACCAGGTAATAACATGGCTATATAAATGAAGTACCACGGAATTAATGTCTCCCGAGTGGCGCAGTGGTCTAAGGCGCTGCATCGCAGTGCTAGCTGTGCTACTAGAGATACTGGTTCGAATCCAGGCTCTGTTGTAGCCGGCCGCGACCGGGAGACCCATGGGGCGGCGCAAAATTGGCCCACCGTCGTCCAGGGTAGGGGAGGGAATGGCCGGTAGAGCATGGCGTTTGCAACGGCAGGGTTGTGGGTTTGATTCCCACGGGGCGCCAGTATGAAAAAAAAAAAAATTATGCACTCACTAACTGTAAGTCGCTCTGGATAAGAGTGTCTGCTAAATGACTAAAATGTAAATGTAATAACATGGCTACATACAGGAAGTACCAGGTAATAACATGGCTATATACAGGAATTACCAGGTAATAACATGGCTATATACAGGAAGTACCAGGTAATAACATGGCTATATACAGGAAGTACCAGGTAATTACATGGCTATATACAGGAAGTACCAGGTAATAACATGGCTATATACAGGAAGTACCAGGTAATAACATGGCTATATACAGGAAGTACCAGGTAATAACATGGCTATATACAGGAAGTACCAGGTAATAACATGGCTATATACAGGAAGTACCAGCACTGAGTCGATGTGCAGGGGTACCAGGTAATTACATGGCTATATACAGGGAGTACCAGGTAATAACATGGCTATATACAGGAAGTACCAGCACTGAGTCGATGTGCAGTGGTACCAGGTAATAACATGGTTATATACAGGGAGTACCAGGTAATAACATGGTTATATACAGGAAGTACCAGGTAATAAGTGTCAGGATCCAAGATGGCGTAGCAGTGCGGTCGCTTTTATTCATTGTCCTTGTGTAAATATCCAGTTTCTTGTTTTTTTGTCTATTTTGTATATATTTCTCTATTTTTACTTTCATTCTTTAACTAAATATACTTTCCTGCAACCCGCCTCACCCAACGTGGAAAGGATTATATTATTTCTTTATAACTTTCATCAAGAACCTTAAGCTGAAACTAGTGTAGCTGCAACTGAATGGCTACTTGCTATTAGTCACCGTTAGCGTCTTCACCATTGTCCGTGGCCTACACTATCCACCAGCCAGCTCTAGCTCTAGCCTGGACAATTCGTCGGCCAGTCTGCACAGCGTGCTATCGACCCAGAGCTTATTGGACTTTCTGCCGGAATCACTGGACCCTAGCGCCGGATCATCGCAACCAGCTAGCTAGCTGCAACCTGTTGTTGGCTAATTACCTCTTCCCTATAGCAAGCACCAGTTAGCCTTGAGCTAGCCTCAGGCCCATCTCCCGGCTACCTACCTCTCTGTCAACCGGACGGGACCTCCTAGTGTTGACACTGAGCCCCGCCGATCCAACACGACTGGTTTGCCGACGAAATCGTCTAATGTGGTTTCAACAGGCTTCCCGTTGCGACGACCACGAAGATCCATCTGCCAGCCCCGGCCCACTAGCACACGCAAACTACAACTGTGCTCCCTGCTAGCTGTGCTGAAGCAACAATTTGAACTGCTCTCGGACTCACATATTGCTGTTCACTGGACCTTATGATCACTAAGCTGCACAGCTGATGCCTGCTGGACTGTTCCTTTACACGGTACCCTGTCCTGTTTATTCTGTTTAGCCTTAGCCCAAACGTTATCGCTATTACCAGTTGTTGTCTTAGCTCTCTCTAATAACACCTGTGACTGCTTTATGCCTCTCTCCCATGTCAATTATGCCTTGCCTATTGCTGTTTGGGTTAGTTCTTATTATACAATTTCACTGTAGAACCCCTAGTCCCTCTCAAACTGCCTCAAATAGTTCCTTTGTTCCACCCCCCATACACGCCGAGACCGTCTCAATCGGTGCCTCCAGTGACGCTATCTCTTTCATTGTTACCCAACGCTTAGGGTACCTGAACTGTACTCATATCCTTCCATATCCTTTTCTGTACATAATGCCCTGAATCTTTTCTACAAACGCCCGGAGAACTGCCCCCTTTATTCTATGTACCCAACGCACCAGAAGACCAGTCTTTAAAAGCCTTTAGTCGTATCCTTATTCTAGTCCTCCTCTGTTCCTACAAAAATCAGGCTGGCTTAGGAAGGCCAAACACCAAAAATTCTGAAATTTCGATGTTGCCATCCCCAACTAATAACAGTTATACATTTTTCCATCTAACATAGATAGAACTGCCAACCAGGGGGTGGAGTTGCATATCCTGTATGAGATAGCACCTGCAGAGCTCTATCACGTGTCCTTGTGCCCAAACAGTTTGAGAGTTTTTACCTATCCAGCTTTGTTTCTGTGCCTCTTTACTTTTCAACATTTTGAAAATATACTTCTAAAAATCCAATAATCCACCTTTCCAGAAATAAATCTCTCACTTTTGCGTCGCTTGCCGGCTTACAAGTGTAGCCCAAGGGGAATGGCGCTTGCTCTAGTCACCCCAGCGTCTTCCCTGTCCGAAGCCTAAGCCATCCACCTGTGGCTATTGCTGTTGCCTGGGACAAACGTCGAAACCATATGTGAATTTTGATTGGCCCCCCATCGAATTATCCTCAGAGTTCTATGCTACCCTAGCGCGGATCATCGTCTGCTTGGTGACCTAGCTGCAACGGGGATATTATGCTAATAACACTCCCTGCCATCCGTACAATCCAAAAACTAGATAGCCGCCCTCAATTCTCGGCAACAAAAATATCAACCGGAACCTACCCAAGGTTAGGACCCTAAAATCCCGTAACCATGGGTACACGACTCAGATAGATATCATCTATCGCTGACTAACTTCAACAGGCTCTCGTGAAAATACACGAATCGCGCTGTCTTCCACCAGGATCTCAGCGATCACATTGCTACAACTGTGCTTATGCTGGCCTGTGCGTCCGTAACAATTCCGCCGCCTGGGGATCAAACTACCAACCCGTCATCACTGTCTCCGGTCTGGAAAAACGCTCCCAAAAAAACACACTTCATGCGAGCAGGCCTTTCCTAATTGACCTGGCCCAGGGTATCCTGGATGGATATAGATCTCATTTCCGTCAGTGGAGGATGCCTGGTTGTTCTTTTCAAAGTAATTTCCCCTCATCATCTTAAATAAACCATGCCTTCTCTCCCATGTCACAAAAATACAAACTGAAGAAACAGATTAGGCCCCTTGTTCTCCTCAGACACTTGGAAACTGAAGACCCTTAGAGACCAGGAGCACAAAAAACCATCCTGGTCGTTCCTTAGCTCTGACCCCCCATACACGCAGAGACCTATCATCAATCGGAGTTTTCGAGACTCCAGTGAAGCTATTAGGCCTTTCATTGGTACACACGCTTAGGGTTACTGAACTGTACTCATATCCTTCCATATACAAATCTGAAATCTTTCTACAACGCCGGAGAAACTCGACCCCAAAAAATTATTCGATGCATACCCAACGGACCAAATAAAGTCCCATTAGTGTATCACTTATTCCTCCTCAGCTGGGCCCACTAGGATGTAGAGGGCTTTAGGACTAAACTATCAGGCCCTGATACAAATTACAGTATCGACACACTATATCAGGACAATCATTTGTTTGACTTCTTGTATATGACCAGTCTGTGTTTTGTTCGTGCATATCAGCTTGCCTCCTGGCTAACTAACCACTACCGCTCTATCAAGGCGTTAGCACACTCCGTCCACCAGCCTCTTGGGCTACCTGGTAATCTGAATCCTAATGCTTAGGAAGGCCACCAAAATTCATGGAAGTCGCATCCCCGACTATAACATTTTTCCATTAGCCACTGCCAAAGGGGGTGGAGTGCCCATCTACTCCAGAGATAGCTGCCCTCCCCCCCACTATCCTCCCATGGCCCTCCATGTTTGAGCTTCTAAGCCAAAAAATCACCTTTCCGAGAAACCCAGCTCCCTGCCCATGCCGTTGCTTACCGAGCCCGCTCATGCCCCCAGCTTCCCCTGCGTTCCCATTATGACACGGGAAGGGGTAAACTGGATTTTTTGGCCCCTAGCCCTCTCCCACCCATTTTTTTTCCTCAGAGTTCGTACTGCTGGTGACCTAAACGGGGACGTGCCTAACTGCCCTGCCCATACACATGCTCCAAACTCCCGGCCCTCAACTCCCAAAAATATCAAACGCACCCAGGTACAACCCCTAAATACGTAAAAGTGGGTACCCTCATAGATTTTTCCTGACTAAAGTGACCCTCTAATCCTCCGCTGTCTTCAATGATCTCATAGATCCACTGGCCTTATGCCTGCAGTTAGCCCAAAGTCCGGGTCAAAGACCAACCCTCATATTGTCAATTTCCACAAAGAAGGAAAATGTTGGCATGTGCCTTCCAGTATTGACCTAAGGCCAAGTAGCCCTGGGTGGATTAATTCCTCATTTCCCGTTGGGCCGAAGGGGGGAGGGGGGGCCCGGCGCACTATTGTAATCTTCAAACCAATTGCCTAACCAATGCCCATGCCCCCCCATGCATAAAACATGCCCCATCCGTCCCGATACAGAACTAAGAACAGATATACGCCATGGTTCTCCTCCAGACTTGCCCCCTTCCCACAGCTTTGACTGGCCCCCATGGCCTGTCCCGTATCTGCCATTCCCCATCAATATTTCCCGCCCACCTCCCCCGTTTTTCAGGTGATGGTTTAGGATCTATACAAAAGGCATTTAGGAAATCGAGGCTACTTTTTCAAACATGGGCATTTTAGCCACTAACTCCAAAAAAGTTTTGGGCTGTAACAGGTCCATGCTCCCCCCCCCAAGAGCACTTCCTTCCCTGCCACACTGCACTGAGGCTAGATAGAACCACTAGTTTTCCATGATAAATCCCGACATTCCCGATTTATAAATCCCAACAAAGCATTTCCCCTGCATGGGTTGGCATGCTTTCCACATGTCCTACCTCACACCCGGCCACCCCCTTGCACCCCACTGCCAACTTGCCCCCCCGCCCCCTCTTCTCTCCTTCACTTACAAATCCAGACAAGGCTTGATCTGAATTTTGTTCTGAATAAAGAGCTGCAAAATCTGGACCCCACCCTTACAAATCATCCTGGGCTAGACAATCTTGACCCTTTGGACCCTTTTCTTTCTTTCTAAAACTAGCCGCCGAAATTGTCGGCAACCCCTATTACTAGCCTGTTTCACCTCTCTTTTCGTAACGCTCTCGAGATCCCCAGAGATTGGAAAAGCTGCCCGCGGTTCATCCCCCTCTTCAAAGGGGGTGACACTCTAGATCCAAACTGTTACAGACCATAATCCAAATAACCTGCCCCTGCCTTTCAAAAGTTTTTTGAAAGCCAAGTCAACAATAATCAGATCACACCGACCATTTCGAATCGAATCCCACCGTACCTTTTTCCGCTATGCAATCCGGTTTTCCCCCGAGCTGGTCAATATGGGTGCACTCACTTCACAGCCACGCTCAAGGTCCTAAACGATATTAGAACCGCGATCGATAATAGACAGTACTGTGCAGCCGTTTTCATTGACCTGGCCAAGGCTTTCGACTCTGTCAACCACCGCATTCTTATTGGCAGACTAAATAGCCTTGGTTTCTCAAATGACTGCCTCGCCTGGTTCACCAACTACTTCTCTCAGATAGAGTTCAGTTCTGTGTCAAAATCGGAGGGCCTGTTGTCTGGACCTATGGCAGTCTCTATGGGGGTGCCACAGGGTTAAATTCTTGGGCCGACTCTTTTCCTCTGTGTATATCAATGACGTCGCTCTTTGCTGCTGGTGACTCTCAGATCCACCTCTACGCAGACGACACCATTTTGTATACATCTGGCCCTTCATTGGACCCACTATGTTAACAACCTCCCAAACGAGCTTCAATGCCATACAAACACTCCTTCAGTAGCCTCCAACTGCTCTTCTAAAAAAACACTAGTAAAACTAAAATGCATGCTCTTCAACCGAACGCTGCTTGCAAAATACAACCCGCCCCACCCGACTAGAATCACTACTCTCGACGGGTCTGACCTAGAGTATGTGGACAACTACAAATATCTAGGTGTCTGGTTAGACTGTAAACTCTCCTTCCAGACTTCACATTAAGAATCTCCAATCCAAAGTTAAATCTAGAATCGGTTTCCCTATTTTCGCAACAAAGCCTCCTTCACTCATGCTGGCCAAACATGCCCTCGTAAAACTGACTATCCTACCGATCCTTGACTTCGGCGATGTCATTTACAAAATAGCCTCCAACACTCTACTCAGCAAAATTGGATGTAGTCTATCACAAGTGCCATCTGTTTTGTGTCTCCAAAGCCCCATATACTACCCACCACTGTGACCTGTACGCTCTTGTTGGCTGGTCCTCTCTACATATTCGTCGCCCAAAAACCCACTGGCTCCAGGCCATCAATAAATCACTGCTAGGCAAAATCCCCGCCTTTTCTTAGCTCATTGGTCACCATAGCAACACCCAACCCGTAGTCTGCGCTCCAGCAGGTATATCTCACTGGTCATCCCCAAAGCCAACACCTCCTTTGGCCGCCATTCCTTCCAGTTCTCTGCTGCCAATGACTGGAACAAATTGCAAAAATCTCTGAAGCTGGAGACACTTATATCTCCCTCACTAACTTTAAGCATCAGTTGTCAGAGCAGCACCTTACCGATCACTGCACCTGTGTACACAGCCCATCTGAAATTAGCCCGCCCAACTACCTCATCCCTATATTGTTATTTATTTTGCTCATTTTGTACCCCAGTATCTCTATTTGCACATCATCTCTTGCACATCTATCATTCCAGTGTTAATACTAATTGTAATTATTTTGCACTATAGCCTATTTATTGCCTTACCTCCATAACTTGCTACATTTGCAAACACTGTATATATATTGTATTTTCTGTTGTATTTTTTGACTTTGTTTTTATTTTTCAAACCTCCCCCATATGTAACTCTGTGTTGTTTTTTTTTATCGCACTGCTTTGCTTTATCTTGGCCAGGTCGCAGTTGTAAATGAGAACTTGTTCTCAACTGGTTTACCTGGTTAAATAAAGGTGAAAAAAAAAAAAAAAAAAAAAAAAGAAAAAAAAAAAATGAAAAAAAAAGAAAAAAAAAACATGGCTATATACAGGAATGGTACCAGCAATGATGACTCGATGTGCAGTGGTACCAGGTAATAACATGGCTATATACATGGGGAGTACCAGGTAATAACAATAATGGCTATATACAGGGAGTACCAGGTAATAACATGGCTATATACAGGAAGTACCAGGTAATAACATGGCTATATACAGGAAGTACCAGGTAATAACATGGCTATATACAGGAAGTACCAGGTAATAACATGGCTATATACAGGAAGTACCAGCACTGAGTCGATGTGCAGGGGTACCAGGTAATAACATGGCTATATACAGGGAGTACCAGGTTATAACATGGCTATATACAGGAAGTACCAGCACTGAGTCGATGTGCAGTGGTACCAGGTAATATCATGGCTATATACAGGGATTACCAGGTAATAACATGGCTATATACAGGGAGTACCAGGTAATAACATGGTTATATACAGGAAGTACCAGGTAATAACATGGCTATATACAGGGATTACCAGGTAATAACATGGCTATATACAGGTACCAGGTAATAACATGGCTATATACAGGGATTACCAGGTAATAACATGGCTATATACAGGGAGTACCAGGTAATAACATGGTTATATACAGGAAGTACCAGGTAATGACATGGCTATATACAGGAAGTACCAGGTAATAACATGCCTATATACAGGGAGTACCAGGTAATAACATGGTTATATACAGAGAGTACCAGGTAATAACATGGCTATATACAGGGAGTACCATGTAATAACATGGCTATATACAGGGAGTACCAGGTAATAACATGGTTATATACAGGAAGTACCAGGTAATAACATGGTTATATACAAGGAGTACCAGGTAATAACATGGCTATATACAGGAAGTACCAGGTAATAACACAGCTTTATAAAGGAAGTACCAGGTAATAACACGGCAATATACAGGGAGACTGGAAACCCAAATTGGTCTAGTAACAGGTATAAAGGACAAGGTAATTTCTGGCCTGAAGTACCAGGTAGGCAATATCTTACCTGTCGGAAAGATATCAGTTTAAGATCTTCTCTGTGAATGGTCTGTCTGTCCGACAAATCAACTGTACATTTCGGTGTTCCTCAAGGTTCCGTTTTAGGACCACTATTGTTTTCACTATATATTTTACCTCTTGGGGATGTTATTCGAAAACATAATGTTAACTTTCACTGCTATGCGGATGACACACAGCTGTACATTTCAATGAAACATGGTGAAGCCCCAAAATTGCCCTCGCTAGAAGCCTGTGTTTCAGACATAAGGAAGTGGATGGCTGAAAACGTTCTACTTTTAAACTCGGACAAAACAGAGATGCTTGTTCTAGGTCCCAAGAAAACAAGAGATCTTCTGTTTAAATCTGACAATTCATCTTGATGGTTGTAAAGTCGTCTCAAATAAAACTGTGAAGGACCTCGGCGTTACTCTTGACCCTGATCTCTCTTTTGACGAACATATCAAGACTGTTTCAAGGACAGCTTTTTTCCATCTACGTAACATTGCAAAAATCAGAAATTTTCTGTCCAAAAATGATGCAGAAAAATTAATCCATGCATTTGTTACTTCTAGGTTAGACTACTGCAATGCTCTACTTTCCGGCTACCCGGATAAAGCACTAAATAAACTTCAGTTAGTGCTAAATACGGCTGCTAGAATCCTGACTAGAACCAAGAAATTTGATCATATTACTCCAGTGCTAGCTTCCCTACACTGGCTTCCTGTTAAGGCAAGGGCTGATTTCAAGGTTTTACTGTTAACCTATAAAGCGTTACATGGGCTTGCTCCTACCTATCTTTCCGAGTTGGTCCTGCCGTACATACCAATACGTACGCTACGGTCACAAGACGCAGGCCTCCTAATTGTCCCTAGAAATTTCTAAGCAAACAGCGGGAGGCAGGGCTTTCTCCTATAGATCTCCATTTTTATGGAACAGTCTGCCTACCCATGTGAGAGACGCAGACTCGGTCCTCAACCTTTAAGTCTTTACTGAAGACTTATCTCTTCAGTAGGTCATATGATTGAGTGTAGTCTGGCCCAGGAGTGTGAAGGTGAACGGAAAGGCTCTGGAGCAACGAACAGCCCTTGCTGTCTCTGCCAGGCCGGTTCCCCTCTCTCCACTGGGGTTCTCTGCCTCTAACCTGTTACAGGGGCTGAGTCACTGGCTTACTGGTGCTCTTTCATGCCGTCCCTAGGAGGGGTGCGTCACCTGAGTGGGTTGAGTTACTGACGTGATCTTCCTGTCTGGGTTGGCGCCCCCCCTTGGTTTGTGCTGTGGTGGAGACCTCTGTGGGCTATACTCGGCCTTGTCTCAGGATTGTAAGTTGGTGGTTGAGGATATCCCTCTAGTGGTGCGGGGGCTGTGCTTTGGCAGAGTGGGTGGGGTTTATATCCTTCCTGTTTGGCCCTGTCCGGGGTTTCTTCGGGATGGGGCCACAGTGTCTCCGGACCGCTCCTGTCTCAGCCTCCAGTATTTATGCTGCAGTAGTTTATGTGTCGGGGGGCTGGGGTTAGTTGGTTATACCTGGAGTACTTCTCCTGTCTTATCCAGTGTCCTGTGTGAATTTAAGTATGCTCTCTCTAATTCTCTCATTCTCTCTTTCTCTCTGAGAACCTGAGCCCTAGGACCATACGTCAGGACTACCGGGCATGCTGACACCTTGCTGTCCCCAGTCCGCCTGGCCTTGCTGCTATTTCCAGTTTCAACTGTTCTGCCTGCGGTTACGAAACCCCTACCTGTCCCAGACCTGCTGTTTTCAACTCTTAATGATCGGCTATGAAAAGCCAACTGAGAGACCTGAGCCCTAGGACCATACGTCGTCGGGACTACCGGCCGTGGTGACTCCTTGCTGTCCCCAGTCCGCCTGGCCTTGCTGCTATTCCAGTTTCAACTGTTCTGCCTGCGGTTATGGAACCCCTACCTGTCCCAGACCTGCTGTTTTTCAACTCTTAATGATCGGCTATGAAAAGCCAACTGAGATTTATTCCTGATTATTATTTGACCATGCTTGTCACTTATGAACATTTTTGAACATCTTGGCATGGTTCTGTTATAATCTCCACCCGGCACAGCCAGAAGAGGACTGGCCACCCCTCATAGCCTGGTTCCTCTCTAGGTTTCTTCCTAGGTTTTGGCCTTTCTAGGGAGTTTTTCCTAGCCACCGTGCTTCTACACCTGCATTACTAGCTGTTTGGGGTTTTAGGCTGGGTTTCTGTACAGCACTTCGAGATATCAGCTGATGTACGAAGGGCTATATAAAATAAAATTGATTGATTGATTGATTGATTGAGTACCAGGTAATAACACGGCAATATACAGGGAGTAACAGGTAATAACACGGCTATATACAGGGAGTACCAGGTAATAACATGGTTATATACAGGAAGTACCAGGTAATAACACAGCTTTATAAAGGAAGTACCAGGTAATAACACGGCAATATACAGGGAGTACCAGGTAATAACATGGTTATATACAGGGAGTACCAGGTAATAACATGGTTATATACAGGCAGTACCAGGTAATAACACGGCAATATACAGGGAGTACCAGGTAATAACACGGCTATATACAGGGAGTACCAGGTCATAACATGGTTATATACAGGAAGTACCAGGTAAGAACACAGCTTTATAAAGGAAGTACCAGGTAATAACACGGCAATATACAGGGAGTACCAGGTAATAACACGGCTATATACAGGGAGTTCCAGGTAATAACATGGCTATATACAGGGAGTACCAGGTAATAACATGGTTATATACAGGGAGTACCAGGTAATAACACGGCTATATACAGGGAGTACCAGGTAATAACATGGTTATATACAGGAATTACCAGGTAATAACACAGCTTTATAAAGGAAGTACCAGGTAATAAAACGGCAATATACAGGGAGTACCAGGTAATAACACAGCTTTATAAAGGAAGTACCAGGTAATAACACGGCAATATACAGGGAGTACCAGGTAATAACATGGTTATATACAGGAAGTACCAGGTAACAACACAGCTTTATAAAGGAAGTACCAGGTAATAACACGGCTATATACAGGAAGTACCAGGTAATAACACGGCAATATACAGGGAGTACCAGGTAATAACATGGTTATATACAGGGAGTACCAGGTAATTACATGGTTATATACAGGGAGTACCAGGTAATAACACGGCAATATACAGGGAGTACCAGGTAATAACATGGTTATATACAGGAAGTACCAGGTAATAACACAGCTTTATAAAGGAAGTACCAGGTAATAACACGGCAATATACAGGGAGTACCAGGTAATAACACGGCAATATACAGGGAGTACCAGGTAATAACACAGCTTTATAAAGGAAGTACCAGGTAATAACATGGCAATATACAGGGAGTACCAGGTAATAACACAGCTTTATAAAGGAAGTACCAGGTAATAACACGGCAATATACAGGGAGTACCAGGTAATAACACAGCTTTATAAAGGAAGTACCAGGTAATAACACGGCAATATACAGGGAGTACCAGGTAATAACATGGTTATATACAGGGAGTACCAGGTAATAACACAGCTTTATAAAGGAAGTACCAGGTAATAACACGGCAATATACAGGGAGTACCAGGTAATAACACGGCAATATACAGGGAGTACCAGGTAATAACACGGCTATATACAGGGAGTACCAGGTAATAACATGGTTATATACAGGAAGTACCAGGTAATAACACAGCTTTATAAAGGAAGTACCAGGTAATAACACGGCAATATACAGGGAGTACCAGGTAATAACACGGCTATATACAGGGAGTACCAGGTAATAACATGGTTATATACAGGAAGTACCAGGTAATAACACAGCTTTATACAGGGAGTACCAGGTAATAACATGGTTATATACAGGGAGTACCAGGTAATAACACGGCAATATACAGGGAGTACCAGGTAATAACACGGCTATATACAGGGAGTACCAGGTAATAACATGGTTATATACAGGAAGTACCAGGTAATAACACAGCTTTATAAAGGAAGTACCAGGTAATAACACGGCAATATACAGCGAGTACCAGGTAATAACACAGCTATATAAAGGAAGTACCAGGTAATAACACAGCTTTATAAAGGAAGTACCAGGTAATAACATGGTTATATACAGGAAGTACCAGGTAATAACACGGCAATATACAGGGAGTACCAGGTAATAACACGGCAATATACAGGGAGTACCAGGTAATAACATGGTTATATACAGGGAGTACCAGGTAATAACACGGCAATATACAGGGAGTACCAGGTAATAACACGGCAATATACAGGGAGTACCAGGTAATAACACGGCAATATACAGGGAGTACCAGGTAATAACATGGCTATATACAGGAAGTACCAGGTAATAACATGGCTATATACAGGGAGTACCAGGTAATAACACGGCAATATACAGGGAGTACCATGTAATAACACGGCTATATACAGGGAGTACCAGGTAATAACATGGTTATATACAGGGAGTACCAGGTAATAACATGGCTATATACAGGGAGTACCAGGTAATAACATGGCTATATACAGGGAGTACCAGGTAATAACACGGCAATATACAGGGAGTACCATGTAATAACATGGCTATATACAGGAAGTACCAGGTAATAACATGGTTATATACAGGGAGTACCAGGTAATAACACGGCAATATACAGGGAGTACCAGGTAATAACATGGCTATATACAGGAAGTACCAGGTAATAACATGGCTATATACAGGAAGTACCAGGTAATAACACGGCTATATACAGGGAGTACCAGGTAATAACATGGTTATATACAGGAAGTACCAGGTAATAACATGGCTATATACAGGGAGTACCAGGTAATAACATGGCTATATACAGGGAGTACCAGGTAATAACATGGCTATATACAGGAAGTACCAGGTAATAACATGGCGATATACAGGAAGTACCAGGTAATAACACGGCTATATACAGGGAGTACCAGGTAATAACACGGCTATATACAGGAAGTACTGAGTCGACGTCTCTGATAACTCTGATCCGACGGGAGCAGCCTTGAGTCTCTGGTGTAAATGAACACTTCTTCTGACTCCATCTTGGCAGTGAACAGAACAGAAGCTAAGACCCTTTTATTTACTGCTCCCTGAACATGGCCTAAGAAAACACCTTTTGGCAGAAGTGGAGCAGAGAACTAATGATTCCCCCAATCCTCTACAGAGTTCAACAATCCACAGCTTGATCACTGTTACGGCAGATGTCACTGGGTCTCTCTCGCTCTCTCTCTGTGTCCACAGTGGCCTCCGAGCCCCTCACTATACATCACTATATATCTCACTGCATCTCTGCAACGTCCAGTTGGTGTTTTTATAAGATCATTATTTCTCAGATCCAGGCTGTGGCAGCGAGTGTCCTGGTCCTAGTTACTTGATGGAATACTTGAGAGATGTATCTCCATCCCTAGATGCATCCTTTAAAGGGGGAACTGCCCCTGCTGATTTGGCCTCATTGTTTGGCTTGCTCCTCATGAAATGCTGGCGGCCATGACAGAAGGCAAACGGGAGTAGGCTTGGGGGTGTGGTTTGATAGGGGTGTTTCTTGGGTGTGTCCTTGCCATCACCAAGACACACCCATCTGTCAGAACCTTGCCCGCTGTTCACCCCCCACCCCCCAACTCAATCACAACAAACAAACCTCCTGCAGGTTGAGTTCAATAACTTCAGGCAGATGTATGGTGAGATGCAGGAGGAAGCTTTGAATTGGTCAGTAGCCTACAGAGTAATATGAGAAGAACACAACAGCTGAATTTACACAGATATTCTAAACGAAGTGTTTTGATAACTGTTACCATGCAGAATAAACAACCCTTCACATAACACCATAGAAGAAGTGTTCTGATAATATAAACAATGTGCACCTTTCACCTTTCATTGTCATTCCCAGCCGATACAGATACTGTCTAGCATTCTTTTCTGGTGGTAATGGGGTTACCTTGGTAACATGTCAGAGTGGTTATACCTTCCTGTCTGGTGGTAACGGGGTTACCTTGGTAACATGTCAGAGTGGTCATACCTTCCTGTCTGGTGGTAACGGGGTTACCTTGGTAACATGTCAGAGTGGTCATACCTTCCTGTGTGGTGGTAACGGGGTTACCTTGGTAACATGTCAGAGTGGTCATACCTCCCTGTCTGGTGGTAATGGGGTTACCTTGGTAACACGTCAGAGTGGTCATACCTTCCTGTGTGGTGGTAATGGTGTTACCTTGGTAACATGTCAGAGTGGTCATACCTTCCTGTCTGGTGGTAATGGGGTTACCTTGGTAACATGTCAGAGTGGTCATACCTCCCTGTGTGGTGGTAATGGGGTTACCTTGGTAACATGTCAGAGTGGTCATACCTTCCTGTCTGGTGGTAATGGGGTTACCTTGGTAACATGTCAGAGTGGTCATACCTTCCTGTGTGGTGGTAACGGGGTTACCTTGGTAACATGTCAGAGTGGTCATACCTCCCTGTCTGGTGGTAATGGGGTTACCTTGGTAACACGTCAGAGTGGTCATACCTTCATGTGTGGTGGTAATGGTGTTACCTTGGTAACATGTCAGAGTGGTCATACCTTCCTGTCTGGTGGTAATGGGGGTTACCTTGGTAACATGTCAGAGTGGTCATACCTCCCTGTGTGGTGGTAATGGGGTTACCTTGGTAACATGTCAGAGTGGTCATACCTTCCTGTCTGGTGGTAATGGGGTTACCTTGGTAACATGTCAGAGTGGTCATACCTTCCTGTCTGGTGGTAATGGAGTTACCTTGGTAACATGTCAGAGTGGTCATACCTTCCTGTCTGGTGGTAATGGGGTTACCTTGGTAACATGTCAGAGTGGTCATACCTTCCTGTCTGGTGGTAACGGGGTTACCTTGGTAACATGTCAGAGTGGTCATACCTTCCTGTCTGGTGGTAGAAGGGTTACCTTGGTAACATGTCAGAGTGGTCATACCTTCCTGTGTGGTGGTGATGGGGTTACCTTGGTAACATGTCAGAGAGTGGTCATACCTTCCTGTCTGGTGGTGGTAACGGGGTTACCTTGGTAACATGTCAGAGTGGTCATACCTTCCTGTCTGGGTGGTAATGGGGTTACCTTGGTAACATGTCAGAGTGGTCATACCTTCCTGTCTGGTGGTAATGGGGTTACCTTGGTAACATGTCAGAGTGGTCATACCTTCCTGTCTGGTGGTAACGGGTTTACCTTGGTAACATGTCAGAGTGGTCATACCTTCCTGTCTGGTGGTAATGGGGTTACCTTGGTAACATGTCAGAGTGGTCATACCTTCCTGTCTGGTGGTAACGGGGTTACCTTGGTAACATGTCAGAGTGGTCATACCTTCCTGTCTGGTGGTAATGGGGTTACCTTGGTAACATGTCAGAGTGGTCATACCTTCCTGTCTGGTGGTAACGGGGTTACCTTGGTAACATGTCAGAGTGGTCATACCTTCCTGTCTGGTGGTAATGGGGTTACCTTGGTAACATGTCAGAGTGGTCATACCTTCCTGTCTGGTGGTAATGGGGTTACCTTGGTAACATGTCAGAGTGGTCATACCTTCCTGTCTGGTGGTAATGGGATTACCTTGGTAACATGTCAGAGTGGTCATACCTTCCTGTCTGGTGGTAATGGGGTTACCTTGGTAACATGTCAGAGTGGTCATACCTTCCTGTCTGGTGGTAACAGGGTTACCTTGGTAACATGTCAGAGTGGTCATACCTTCCTGTCTGGTGGTAACGGGGTTAACTTGGTAACATATCAGCGTGGTCTTACCTCCCTGTGGTTTGATAGGTGTGTTTCTTGGGTGTGTCCTTGCCATCACCAAGACACACCTATCTGTCAGAACTTTGCCCGCTCCCCCCCCCCCCCCCCCCCCCCCCCAACTCAATCACAAATAACAAACCTCCTGCAGGTTGAGGTCAATAACTACAGGCAGATGTATGGTGAGATGAAGGAGGAAGCTTTGAATTGGTCAGTAGCCTACAGAGTAATATGAGAAGAACGCAACAGCTGAATTTACACAGATATTCTAAACGAAGTGTTTTGATAACTGTTACCATGCAGAATAAACAACCCTTCACATAACACCATAGAAGCAGTGTTCTGATAATATAAACTATGTGCACCTTTCACCTTTCATTGTCATTCCCAGCCGATACAGATACTGTCTAGCATTCTTTTCTGGTGGTAATGGGGTTACCTTGGTAACATGTCAGAGTGGTCATTCCTTCCTGTCTGGTGGTAATGGGGTTACCTTGGTAACACGTCAGAGTGGTCATACCTTCCTGTCTGGTGGTAACGGGGTTACCTTGGTAACATGTCAGAGTGGTCACACCTTCCTGTCTGGGGGTAATGGGGTTACCTTGGTAACATGTCAGAGTGGTCATACCTTCCTGTCTGGTGGTAATGGGGTTACCTTGGTAACATGTCAGAGTGGTCATACCTTCCTGTCTGGTGGTAATGGGGTTACCTTGGTAACATGTCAGAGTGGTCACACCTTCCTGTCTGGTGGTAATGGGGTTAACTTGGTAACATGTCAGAGTGGTCATACCTTCCTGTGTGGTGGTAATGGGGTTACCTTGGTAACATGTCAGAGTGGTCATACCTTCCTGTCTGGTGGTAACGGGGTTACCTTGGTAACATGTCAGAGTGGTCATACCTTCTTGTCTGGTGGTAACGGGGTTACCTTGGTAACATGTCAGAGTGGTCATACCTTCCTGTGTGGTGGTAATGGGGTTACCTTGGTAACATGTCAGAGTGATCATACCTTCCTGTCTGGTGGTAATGGGGTTACCTTGGTAACATGACAGAGTGGTCATACCTTCCTGTCTGGTGGTAATGGGGTTACCTTGGTAACATGTCAGAGTGGTCATACCTTCCTGTCTGGTGGTAATGGGGTTACCTTGGTAACATGTCAGAGTGGTCATACCTTCCTTTCTGGTGGTAACGGGGTTACCTTGGTAACATGTCAGAGTGGTCACACCTTCCTGTCTGGTGGTAACGGGGTTACCTTGGTAACATGTCAGAGTGGTCATACCTTCCTGTCTGGTGGTAACGGGGTTACCTTGGTAACATGTCAGAGTGGTCATACCTTCCTGTCTGGTGGTAACGGGGTTACCTTGGTAACATGTCAGAGTGGTCATACCTTCCTGTCTGGTGGTAATGGGGTTACCTTGGTAACATGTCAGAGTGGTCATACCTTCCTGTTTGGTGGTAATGGGGTTACCTTGGTAACATGTCAGAGTGGTCATACCTTCCTGTCTGGTGGTAACGGGGTTACCTTGGTAACATGTCAGAGTGGTCATACCTTCCTGTCTGGTGGTAACGGGGTTACCTTGGTAACATGTATGAGTGGTCATACCTTCCTGTGTGTTGGTAATGGGGTTACCTTGGTAACATGTCAGAGTGGTCATACCTTCCTGTGTGGTGGTAATGGGGTTACCTTGGTAACATGTCAGAGTGGTCATACCTTCCTGTCTGGTGGTAACGGGGTTACCTTGGTAACATGTCAGAGTGGTCATACCTTCCTGTCTGGTGGTAACGGGGTTACCTTGGTAACATGTCAGAGTGGTCATACCTTCCTGTCTGGTGGTAATGGGGTTACCTTGGTAACATGTCAGAGTGGTCATACCTTGCTGTTTGGTGGTAATGGGGTTACCTTGGTAACATGTCAGAGTGGTCATACCTTCCTGTCTGGTGGTAACGGGTTTTACCTTGGTAACATGTCAGAGTGGTCATACCTTCCTGTCTGGTGGTAACGGGGTTACCTTGGTAACATGTATGAGTGGTCATACCTTCCTGTGTGTTGGTAATGGGGTTACCTTGGTAACATGTCAGAGTGGTCATACCTTCCTGTCTGGTGGTAATGTGGTTACCTTGGTAACATGTCAGAGTGGTCCTACCTTCCTGTCTGGTGGTAGCGGGGTTACCTTGGTAACATGTCAGAGTGGTCACACCTTCCTGTCTGGTGGTAACGGGGTTACCTTGGTAACATGTCAGAGTGGTCATACCTTCCTGTCTGGTGGTAATGGGGTTACCTTGGTAACATGTCAGAGTGGTCATACCTTCCTGTTTGGTGGTAATGGGGTTACCTTGGTAACATGTCAGAGTGGTCATACCTTCCTGTCTGGTGGTAACGGGGTTACCTTGGTAACATGTCAGAGTGGTCATACCTTCCTGTCTGGTGGTAATGGGGGTTACCTTGGTAACATGTCAGAGTGGTCATACCTTCCTGTCTGGTGGTAACGGGGTTACCTTGGTAACATGTCAGAGTGGTCATACCTTCCTGTCTGGTGTAACGGGGTTACCTTGGTAACATGTCAGAGTGGTCATACCTTCCTGTCTGGTGGTAATGGGGTTACCTTGGTAACATGTCAGAGTGGTCATACCTTCCTGTTTGGTGGTAATGGGGTGACCTTGGTAACATATCAGAGTAGGCATACCTTCCTGTCTGGTGGTAACGGGGTTACCTTGGTAACATGTCAGAGTGGTCATACCTTCCTGTCTGGTGGTAACGGGGGTTACCTTGGTAACATGTATGAGTGGTCATACCTTCCTGTGTGTTGGTAATGGGGTTACCTTGGTAACATGTCAGAGTGGTCATACCTTCCTGTCTGGTGGTAACGGGGTTACCTTGGTAACATGTCAGAGTGGTCATACCTTCCTGTCTGGTGGTAACGGGGTTACCTTGGTAACATGTATGAGTGGTCATACCTTCCTGTGTGTTGGTAATGGGGTTACCTTGGTAACATGTCAGAGTGGTCATACCTTCCTGTGTGGTGGTAATGGGGTTACCTTGGTAACATGTCAGAGTGGTCATACCTTCCTGTCTGGTGGTAACGGGGTTACCTTGGTAACATGTCAGAGTGGTCATACCTTCCTGTCTGGTGGTAACGGGGGTTACCTTGGTAACATGTCAGAGTGGTCATACCTTCCTGTCTGGTGGTAATGGGGTTACCTTGGTAACATGTCAGAGTGGTCATACCTTGCTGTTTGGTGGTAATGGGGTTACCTTGGTAACATGTCAGAGTGGTCATACCTTCCTGTCTGGTGGTAACGGGTTTACCTTGGTAACATGTCAGAGTGGTCATACCTTCCTGTCTGGTGGTAACGGGGTTACCTTGGTAACATGTATGAGTGGTCATACCTTCCTGTGTGTTGGTAATGGGGTTACCTTGGTAACATGTCAGAGTGGTCATACCTTCCTGTCTGGTGGTAATGTGGTTACCTTGGTAACATGTCAGAGTGGTCCTACCTTCCTGTCTGGTGGTAGCGGGGTTACCTTGGTAACATGTCAGAGTGGTCACACCTTCCTGTCTGGTGGGTAACGGGGGTTACCTTGGTAACATGTCAGAGTGGTCATACCTTCCTGTCTGGTGGTAATGGGGTTACCTTGGTAACATGTCAGAGTGGTCATACCTTCCTGTTTGGTGGTAATGGGGTTACCTTGGTAACATGTCAGAGTGGTCATACCTTCCTGTCTGGTGGTAACGGGGTTACCTTGGTAACATGTCAGAGTGGTCATACCTTCCTGTCTGGTGGTAATGGGGGTTACCTTGGTAACATGTCAGAGTGGTCATACCTTCCTGTCTGGTGGTAACGGGGTTACCTTGGTAACATGTCAGAGTGGTCATACCTTCCTGTCTGGTGGTAACGGGGTTACCTTGGTAACATGTCAGAGTGGTCATACCTTCCTGTCTGGTGGTAATGGGGTTACCTTGGTAACATGTCAGAGTGGTCATACCTTCCTGTTTGGTGGTAATGGGGTGACCTTGGTAACATGTCAGAGTAGGCATACCTTCCTGTCTGGTGGTAACGGGGTTACCTTGGTAACATGTCAGAGTGGTCATACCTTCCTGTCTGGTGGTAACGGGGTTACCTTGGTAACATGTATGAGTGGTCATACCTTCCTGTGTGTTGGTAATGGGGTTACCTTGGTAACATGTCAGAGTGGTCATACCTTCCTGTCTGGTGGGTAACGGGGTTACCTTGGTAACATGTCAGAGTGGTCATACCTTCCTGTGTGGTGGTAATGGGGTTACCTTGGTAACATGTCAGAGTGGTCATACCTTCCTGTCTGGTGGTAAACGGGGTTACCTTGGTAACATGTCAGAGTGGTCATACCTTCCTGTCTGGTGGTAACGGGGGTTACCTTGGTAACATGTCAGAGTGGTCATACCTTCCTGTCTGGTGGTAATGGGGTTACCTTGGTAACATGTCAGAGTGGTCATACCTTCCTGTTTGGTGGTAATGGGGTGACCTTGGTAACATGTCAGAGTGGTCATACCTTCCTGTCTGGTGGTAACGGGGTTACCTTGGTAACATGTATGAGTGGTCATACCTTCCTGTGTGTTGGTAATGGGGTTACCTTGGTAACATGTCAGAGTGGTCATACCTTCCTGTGTGGTGGTAATGGGGTTACCTTGGTAACATGTCAGAGTGGTCATACCTTCCTGTCTGGTGGTAACGGGGTTACCTTGGTAACATGTCAGAGTGGTCATACCTTCCTGTCTGGTGGTAACGGGGTTACCTTGGTAACATGTCAGAGTGGTCATACCTTCCTGTCTGGTGGTAACGGGGTTACCTTGGTAACATGTCAGAGTGGTCATACCTTCCTGTTTGGTGGTAATGGGGTTACCTTGGTAACATGTCAGAGTGGTCATACCTTCCTGTCTGGTGGTAACGGGTTTACCTTGGTAACATGTCAGAGTGGTCATACCTTCCTGTCTGGTGGTAACGGGGTTACCTTGGTAACATGTATGAGTGGTCATACCTTCCTGTGTGTTGGTAACGGGGTTACCTTGGTAACATGTCAGAGTGGTCATACCTTCCTGTCTGGTGGTAACGGGGTTACCTTGGTAACATGTATGAGTGGTCATACCTTCCTGTCTGGTGTAATGGGGTTACCTTGGTAACATGTCAGAGTGGTCATACCTTCCTGTCTGGTGGTAACGGGGTTACCTTGGTAACATGTCAGAGTGGTCATACCTTCCTGTCTGGTGGTAATGGGGTTACCTTGGTAACATGTCAGACTGGTCATACCTTCCTGTCTGCTGTCCCGTATACAACATGAGTTCCCTGATTCTAGTGCAGAATAAAAATACAATACAAGTCAAAGTTGTATCTATTAAAAACGTAATGCCGAATACCAGGTCTCTCTCCATTCAGAGAAATCAGTATCAAGCCTGTCTGTCAATCAATCAATCAATCAATCACATTTTATTTATAAAGCCCTTTTTACATCAGCAGATGTCACAAAGTGCTGTACAGAAATCCAGCCTAAAACCCCAAACAGCAAGCAATGCAGATGTAGAAGCACGGTGGCTAGGAAATACTCCCTAGAAAGGCAGGAACCTAGGAAGAAACCTAGAGAGGAACCAGGCTCTGAGGGGTGGCCAGTCCCCTTCTGGCTGTGCCGGGTGGAGATTATAACAGTACATGGCCATTAAAGCCAGATGTTCAAACGTTCATAGATGACCAGCAGGGTCAAATAATAATCACAGTGGTTGTAGAGGTTGCAGCAGGTCAGTACATCAGGAGTAAATATCACTTGGCTTTTCATCGCCGGGCATTCAGAGGTTGAAATAGCAGGTGACAGTCTGGACTTCATCACATCATCTTCCAAGTCTCCATGTTCCGGCTCCATACGTGTTTCTGTGAACACAAACACACACAGTCACTGTTCTATTACCAACGGCAGTTAGGATAGGTGATATCTGACAGACACAGTCACTGTTCTGTTACCAATGGCAGTTAGGATAGGTGATATCTGACACACACAGTCACTGTTTCTATTACCAGGCAGTTAGGATAGGTGATATCTGACAGACACAGTCACTGTTCTGTTACCAATGGCAGTTAGGATAGGTGATATCTGACAGACACAGTCACTGTTCTGTTACCAATGGCAGTTAGGATAGGTGATATCTGACACACACAGTCACTGTTTCTATTACCAATGGCAGTTAGGATAGGTGATATCTGACAGACACAGTCACTGTTCTATTACCAATGGCAGTTAGGATAGGTGATATCTGACAGACACAGTCACTGTTCTGTTACCAAAGGCAGTTAGGATAGGTGATATCTGACAGACACAGTCACTGTTCTGTTACCAATGGCAGTTAGGATAGGTGATATCTGACAGACACAGTCACTGTTCTGTTACCAATGGCAGTTAGGATAGGTGATATCTGACAGACACAGTCACTGTTCTATTACCAATGGCAGTTAGGATAGGTGATATCTGACAGACACAGTCACTGTTCTGTTACCAATGGCAGTTAGGATAGGTGATATCTGACACACACAGTCACTGTTCTGTTACCAATGGCAGTTAGGATAGGTGATATCTGACAGACAAACAGGCACTATGTTGAAGTTTGAACAGCTCAGACTAAACCTACCTGATTCTGTTCTCCCCATCGACGACTGATGGTGAGCAGGCAAGAGGTGGAGGCTGGAGGTGAGGTTTTTGCCAGAGCCCCGTTGATGGGCATAGCAGCGTAGATCAGCTCCTGGCCCATCATCAAAGATACTGGTTGGTCACACACACACACACATACACACACACACACACACACACACACACACACACACACACACACACACACACACACACACACACACACACACACACAGAGCACTGATTACATCGTCAATGGTGGTTATGATTAGCCTGCTGGAACCAACCTGATCGCTGTGTTAATCTTTCTATTTCACTTCAGATATCATTAAATGTGGAGTGAAATACAATGGTGAACACAGCGATCAGGCTGGTAATGTCTGTTTTTTACATAAATTATGTTTCACAATTGGGTTATCAAATGTACCAAAAGTAATGCAGTGGGTTACCTTTTGTATTTGTACAAAAGATGAACCTGTGAAAGCTGTTGCCGTTGACAGGTGAAGATTGCTGGCTGGATACTTGGTGTTGACTGG
This sequence comes from Coregonus suidteri, assembly GCA_036851935.1. Classification (NCBI taxonomy): domain Eukaryota; kingdom Metazoa; phylum Chordata; class Actinopteri; order Salmoniformes; family Salmonidae; genus Coregonus; species Coregonus suidteri. The sequence continues at coordinate 81,606,553 of CM072220.1, forward strand.
AGGGATCGCTTTGCAGGTGCCTAAACCATTGTAGTCACACTGCCTCGACATGTTATGATAATCCCCTGGTCGTGAACCGATGCCGGAACCTACCAGAAGGAGCAACCGTTGTTGAAGAACGGCATCCGTTCACGACCAGGGGATCAGTCCGGCACCCAAAACGTTCACCATGTCTTACAGAAAAACAGGGGTCAACGAGTGTCATCATCCCTCAATTATAAACGTAGCTCGAGAAATAACGTCATCTCATTTGGAAGATAATTATATGCTTTACAGACTGGCTCCAGATTGGATTAGATACAGGCCGGTGACGCCGTTACACTAAGCAACCAACTGCGACATGTTCTTCGGTTGGGGTTTGAGTTTGTTGCTGCTAGTTAGAACACTTTTGTAGTCAGACATGGGTTAGCTAGTACCAACATAGCAGTAGCTAGGTCTTTCATCAGGGTTTTTACTACCACTGTGAACAGAACAGAACAGAACAGTAGATAGGTCTTTCATCAGGGTTTTACTACCACTGTGAACAGAACAGAACAGTAGATAGGTCTTTCATCAGGGTTTTACTACCACTGTGAACAGAACAGAACAGTAGATAGGTCTTTCATCAGGGTTTTTACTACCACTGTGAACAGAACAGAACAGTAGATAGGTCTTTCATCAGGGTTTTTACTACCACTGTGAACAGAACAGAACAGAACAGTAGATAGGTCTTTCATCTGGGTTTTTACTACCACTGTGAACAGAACAGAACAGAACAGTAGATAGGTCTTTCATCAGGGTTTTTACTACCACTGTGAACAGAACAGAACAGAACAGTAGATAGGTCTTTAAATTTGTATTTGTGCCGTAGACCTGGGTTGCAACTCGGAGGCTAATGTGACCGTTTCATCTAAATTACACTAACTTAAGAGAGGCATGGAAATACGATGACATCGCTAAAGTAGCCAACTGATTAGTAGGAAACATGTCACGCCCTGGCTCTGGGACTCTGTTATGTTGAGCCAGGGTGTGTTGTTTCTATGTGTTTTGTGTGCTAGGGTTATTATCTAGTTCATTTGTTTCTATGTTGGCCGGTGTGGTTCTCAATCAGAGGCAACGTGTATCAGCTGTTGCTTGTTGTCTCTGATTGGGAACCATACTTAGGCAGCCTGTTTTCCACAGTGTGTTGTGGGATCTTGTTCCGTATGGTTTGTATTGTAACCAAGGACTTCACGTTTCGTATCGTTTGTTGTTTTGTTCGTGTGGTGTTCTCAAAAAAAATAAAGTATGTTCACATTCCACGCTGCGCATTGGTCCACTTCCTCCGACGAGCGTGACAAAACAACATTGCCATATGATGATGTCGTCAGATTTACTTTAGAGATGGCAATGTTGTCAATACTTTTACTAGCAAAGTCTGTCCAAAAAAAAAGCTAGCTAAAATACGGTGGTCACCTCAATCTTAGTTATCTGGCTAAAGTTATACAGCATCTAAAGTAAATCTGGCAACATCACAATCATGACAAAGGTTTTCCTACTAATTATTGGCCTTCTTTTGAAACGTTATCGTGTTTCCAAGCAATATCCGAGTTGTATTGAGGTAGGCTAACATTAGCCAGCTATGCTAGCGACGATAATGATAATGATTATCAATATATACATAACCAGATACATAAGCAGCAGTCTATGGTCTAGCTACCGATATACTCACCACCGCTGGGGACCCAACCAACTCCAACCACCTATTCCACATGATAGGGTCCTTCAGCAGGGCATGCGAACTACAGTTGTTGGCTGTGTATCCTGCTGGAACCGTGCATTGCATGGTCAATCCATATAGGGCTTTTCAGTCTCAAACGTCTGTGATCCTTTGAACACGTTGGTTGGGGGGGGCGATGAAACAATGGAGATCCCATTCAACGAAGGTAAGCGAAGTGGGCGGAGGGGTGATTTGAACATGGAGCTTGGCAAAATGGGGCATGGTTTGTTGACGTAATTGTAATCCAAACCGTCATTTACTCATTGTGACGCACTGAGGTTCCAAACTCCAGATTTTTATGACCGCAATTATCCTATTTAAACTTTGTGGTCAATGTTTTACACTAGAATAAATGTTTCTGACTCGTATCGATTCCACACAGGCCGTTTTCAAAGGGATTTGTTGGTTTTTAGGGGCAGTCGCTCGTTAAGGCATTGCTACTGGTGTTATCTCTAAGATTTGGAAAGCGGCACATGTCCTTCTGACTTAGATAACTACCGCCCGATTTCCAAGTTATCTAACCTAGCCACGGTATTAGAATCCCTGACCAACTCCCAGCTAAGAATTTGTTCAACTTCTCACTCTATTCTAAATATGCACCAATCTGGTTTTAGATCTGGACATACCACTGTTTCAGCCACTATGCTCGTTTTAGACGATATGTCAAATGACCTAGATCATACAAAACATTGACCATTCCCTACTCATTCAAAGACTGTCTGAAACGGGCCTGAATCAGGAGTCTTGCAAATGGTTTAAGAACTATTTAACAGACAGGACACTGTGTGCTTTCTGATGGAGTCAAGTCTAGTTTCCTCGATATTATGAAAGTTGTACCTCAGGGGATGAATTTGGGACCTGCTCTCTTTACTATTTATATAAATAATATTGGTCTACGCATTAAATCCGGTAATATTCATCTATATGCAGACGAAACGGGTGACCAAACTATGCTATAGCTGCAATCTGATTTTGCTACATTACAGAATGTCCTTGTTGATTTAAAACTTTTACTTAATGCGGGCAAAACTAAATATATGTTGTTCACTAAATCACAGAAAAAAACGTCTCAGATGGGCTACATATTCACTCATTGGATGGTTCTCTCATCGAGCGGGTTCCCGCCTATAAATATCTGGCCGTTTGGATTGATAAAGATCTAACATTTAAAAAAAACATACTGATGAGCTAGTTAAAAAGCTTAAAGTGGGCTTCTTTTTTAGAAATAGATCTTGCCTCTCCATGAACACCAGGAAGCAGATTGTACAGTCAACTTTCCTGCCAGTTCTTGACTATGTTGACACCATTTATCAGAATGCAGCAGCAGCCACAGGGCCTCCCGAGTGGCGCAGTGGTCTAAGGCACTGCATCGCAGTGCTTGAGGCGTCACTACAGACCCGGGTTCGATCACAGGCTGTGTCACAGCCGGCTGTGACCGGGAGACCCCATGAGGCGGCGCACAATTGGCCCAGCGTCGTCCGGGTTTGGGGAGGGTTTGGGGAGGGTTTGGCCGGCCGGGGTGTCCTTTGCGCTCTGGTGACTCCTTGTGGTGGGCCGGGTTCATGCACGCTGACTTTGGTCGCCTGCTGTACAGCATTTCCTCCGGCACATTGGTGCGGCTGGCTTCCGGGTTAAGCGAGCAGTGTGTCAGGAAGCAAGTGTGGCTTGATAGGGTCGTGTTTCGGAGGACGCATGGCTCTCGACCTTCGCCTCTCCCGAATCCGTCCGGGAGTTGCAGCGATGGGACAAGACCGTACCAATTGGGGAGAAAAAGGGGTAAAAAGTACCAAAACATAAATAAATAAAAGAGTTCAATCTTGGTTTCATCAGTCCAGAGAATCTTGTTTCTAATGGTCTGAGTCCTTTGGGCAATTTCCAAGCAGGCTGTCATGTGCCTTTTACTGAGGAGTGGCTTCCATCTGGCCACTCTACCATAAAGGCCTGATTGGTGGAGTGCTGCAGAGATGGTTGTCCTTCTGGAAGGTTCTCCCATCTCTACAGAGGAACTCTGGAGCTCTGTCAGATTGACCATCGGGTTCTTGGTCACCTCCTTGACCAAGGCCCTTCTCCCCCGATTGCTCAGTTTGGCCGGGCAGCCAGCTCTAGGAAGAGTCTTGGTGGTTCCAAACTTCTTCCATTTAAGAATGATGGAGGCCAGTGTGTTCTTGGGGACCTTCAATGCTGCAGAAATGTTTTGTTACTCTTCCCCAGATCTGTGCCTCGACACAATCCTGTCTCTGAGCTCTACGGACAATTCCTTTGACCTCATGCCTTGGTTTTTGCTCTGACATGCACTGCCAATTGTGGGACCTTATATAGACAAGTGTGTGCCTTTCCAAATCATGTCCAATCAATTGAATTAATCCCAGATGGACTCCAATCAAGTTGTAGAAACATCATAAGGATGATCAATGGAAACAGGATGCAGCTCAATTTCGAGTCTCATAGGAAAGTGTCTGAATACTTACGTAAATAAGGTATTTCTGTTTGTTTTTTTGACATTTGCAATAATGTGTGAAAACCTGTTTTCGCTTTGTCATTATGGGGTATTGTGTGTAGATTGATGAGGAATAGGTGTCCTTTGCGCTCTGGTGACTCCTTGTGGTGGGCCGGGTTCATGCACGCTGACTTTGGTCGCCTGCTGTACAGCGTTTCCTCCGACACATTGGTGCGGCTGGCTTCCGGGTTAAGCGAGCAGTGTGTCAAGAAGCAGTGTGGCTTGATAGGGTCGTGTTTCGGAGGACGCATTGGCTCTCGACCTTCGCCTCTCCCGAGTCCGTACGGGAGTTGCAGCGATGGGACAAGACCGTAACTACCAATTAGATATCACGGAATTGGGGAGAAAAAGTATATGCAGCAGCCACTACTCTTAAACCATTGGATGCTGTCTACCATAGCGCCATTCGCTTTATTACAGGTGACAGTTTTTAATACTGATCACTGCATCCTGTATCAGAAGGTCGGCTGGACCTCACCAAAGTCCCGTAGATCACCCCACTATTCCCTTCTTGTTTACAATGCTCTGCTCCACAAAGCTTCCAACATAACCTCACTCAGCTATTGAAATATACAACTATGAGATACCAAACCTGTTCGTTGGGTTGGTTAACACTTGAGGTCCCTCTGCTCTCCACAATGTTTGGAAAATCCACCTTTAGTTTTTAATGCACCGCAGTTATAGAATACCTTTACAAAACAAATGACACCTGGATTCCCTGGCGCCTGCTACGGCAGTTTAAAACTCTGTTGTTAAATGATTTCACTGAAGTGTGCTGTAATAACCTGATGTAAATAAAAAAATGTTTTGCTGTCTGTTGCTTTTTTATCTTGTTTGTTGTTGCTTTTTTATTGATGTCATTTTTTTTGTTGTCCTCAGGCACCATTGTAAATGGTCTCAATTGGGTTCCCTTAAATAAATAAAAGTTAATAAAAATTGTAGCAGCTGTGATCATAGTAGATGTACTCGGGCCAACAATTGCTTCCCCAGCAACGACCAGCAGAAAACAGAAACCAATTTCAGAAAAGTTTGGTAATATACAGTGTGGTATTTCTATGTCTATGTTAGCTGCAAACGTCTTACTAACAGGTAATATTCCTCATAAAATATTGCCAAACCATTTCTTTCCTGATTATTCGGTCAAACAAAAAATCCCTTATCAATCAAACATACACATCACCCTTAATTTCCAATAATCTTGGAATGTACGACAATATAAATCGTTTTTCTGGTTTAAATCAGGAATGTTTCACGTGTTGCTGCACATTGTAGGTTACTGTAGAATGTCGCAAGGCGTATAGCTTAACATTGGTGTCACGCCCTGGCCTTGAGAGGCCGGCTGTCTATTGTTGGTTTGGTCAGGGCGTGAGGATCTATGTTAGAATTTCTATGTTTAGGATCTAGATGTGTATTTCTACGTTTGGCCGGGTGTGATTCCCAATCGGAGGCAGCTGTCGCTCGTTGTCTCTGATTGGGGATCATACTTAAGTAGCCTGGTTGCCTACCTTAGTGGTGGGATCTTGTTCCGTGTTGTAGGCGTGTATTTGTATAGCCTGAGGACTTCACGTTACGTTGTTTCTTGTTTTGTTTATTGAGTTAAATAAACATGAACGCTTTTCACGCTGCACCTTGGTCTGACCCGTCTCTCAACGTTCGTGACAATTGGTTACTGTAGAATGTATCAAGGTGTATAGTTTAATATTGGTTACTGTAGAATGTAGCAAGGTGTATAGTTTAATATTGGTTACTGTAGAATGTAGCAAGGTGTATAGTTTAATATTGGTTACTGTAGAATGTAGCAAGGCGTATCGTTTAATATTGGTTCATGTATAATGTAGCAAGGCGTATAGTTTAATATTGGCAGCAGCTCTTGCTGTCTAGAGAATTCCCATGGAGCTCTATCAAAGAGGAAACACCTCCACTACATTCAAACAGCTTAGTCTATTGTTACAATGGCTGGGGGGGGGGAATGTTGAAAGTGGCCCTTTTTCTGTCTAAATGACTGGGGACATCTAAACGTCATGGTGGTGGTGGGGGTCAGAGCACTGTGGCGCTGTGTGGCAGTAGACGTCTAGGTCTACACCACTGGGATTTCACAGCTCTATTTCTATCGTTTTTAAATAAACATCTTTATCAAAGAGCCGCTACACTTGTGACGGTTCAGAGTTACACGTTGAACACTAACAGTGGAGTTTAATCCATTTTAGTCCAACGGGTTCATAATATTGGGCAACTAACTGCTGTAATACGTCCTCTAAAGCCTTAAGGTTTCCAAGGCATCTAAGGAGTCCAACTGGAGCGGTTTGAGGGGCCTGGGCGAGAGCTGTATTCAAACAGTGGATTCCTCCCAAATGGCACCCCTATTCCCTACATAGTGCACTACTTTGACAAAGGGCCCATATGGCTCAGGTCCAAAGTAGTGCACTAAACAGGGAATAGGGTGCCGTTTGGGACGCATCCCGTATCCATTTTACAAGATTACTTCTGCAACAAGGACGGACGCTACCCCAAGGATCGTGTATTGGAGGGCACAGCACGGTTCAATGTCATCTTCACCCCTCCTCATCCTCCCTGCCAATCCCAGCTCTCACCTTGCCCTTGGCTGGGCTTCTGTCGTGGAGATGTGGCCTCTCAGCAGGACATCCAGGCCGAGCAGAGATTGGACTGGAGGATACAGGACACAGAGTGGTGTTGTGTGTGTGTGGGCAGGGTAGTAGTTGTGTGTGTGTCTGTCTGTGTGTGTG
>CM072220.1:81618531-81651031 GCA_036851935.1 Coregonus suidteri
AGGTGTCGTCTTATCTGAAAGAGAAAGGGTTGGCTGCCTACATTGCATTTCAAACAATCTTATCTCGTTTGACGGTCAAGAAGGAATATTTTTCTCTCCTCTTACGCAGGCAGAGTAGTACACTTATCTCTATCTCTGGTCTAGGACAGAGTACTACATTTATCTCTGGTCTAGGACAGAGTACTACATTTATCTCTGGTCTAGGACAGAGTACTACATTTATCTCTGGTCTAGGACAGAGTACTACATTTATCTCTGGTCTAGGACAGAGTACTATATTTATCTCTGGTCTTGGACAGAGTACTATATTTATCTCTGGTCTTGGACAGAGTACTATATTTATCTCTGGTCTAGGACAGAGTACTACATGTATCTCTGGTCTAGGACAGAGTACTACATTTATCTCTGGTCTAGGAAAGAGTACTACATTTATCTCTGGTCTAGGACAGAGTACTATATTTATCTCTGGTCTTGGACAGAGTACTACATTTATCTCTGGTCTAGGACAGAGTACTACATTTATCTCTGGTCTAGGACAGAGTACTACATTTATCTCTGGTCTAGGACAGAGTACTACATTTATCTCTGGTCTAGGATAGAGTACTACATGTATCTCTATCTCTGGTCTTGAGAATAGGGCAGAGGGCCACAGGATCAATATTTTCCAGGTTTAAACCACAGGGTTATCTGACTGTCAGACTCCTCACACAAACCCTCAGCTGTGACATTAATTTATGGCTTTCCTCCACCGTTCTGTAGGACACACTCTAGACAGGTCTTTCATATATAGATACTGTTGCTAATAGATACTGTTGCTAATAGATATGGTTTTTAATAGATCATGTTGCTAATAGATACTGTTGACTATATATCATGTTCCCAATAGATACTATTGCTAAAATATGCTTTTGCTAATAGATACCGTTGCTAATATATCATGTTGCTAATAGATACTGTTGCTAATAGATACTAATGCTAATAGATCATGTTGCTAATAGATCATGTTCCCAATAGATACTGTTGTTAATAGATACTGTTGCTAATAGATACTGTTGCTAATAGATACTGTTGCTAATAGATACTGTTGCTAATAGATACTGTTGATAATAGAAACTGTTGCTAATATGTCACGTTCGTTCATGAACGGGTCAGACCAAGGCGCAGCGTGATGCATGTTTATTTAAATGGCAAACAACCGACAAAACGTGAAGTCCAACGCAACGCAACGCAACTGGCAACGCAACGGAACGCAACGCAACGCAACGCAACGCAACGCAACGCAACGCAACGCAACGCAACGCAACGCAACGCAACGCAACGCAACGCAAACGCAACGCAACGCAAACGCAACGCAACGCAACGCAACGCAACGCAACCGGAACAAGATCCCCACAACTACACAGTGCCAATAGGCTGCCTAAGTATGGACCCCAATCTGAGACAACGAGCTGACAGCTGCCTCTGATTGGGAACCACAACCGGCCAACATAGAAATAGACATAATAGATTCTACAACATAGAACTAACACAACAAGGAATATTCACACCCTGACTCAACATATAAGCCTCACCCTGAGTCAGGGCGTGACATAATAGATACTGTTGCTAATAGATACTGTTTGTATAATAATGTTGTTAAATGTAGCTTTAAGATAATGTTGTTCATAATATTTTAAAATGCCTCAGATAATGTTTTTATAACACTAGAAAGGTTATTATTATTATATTATAATATTATTATTATTATTATTATTATTATTATTATATAATGTTGCTATCAGATCATGTTGTTATAATGGCAATTTTGTATAAAATATATATTGGTCGGTAGGATTGAACACCTTAGTTTTGTATCAAGGTGAGTTTCTAAAAAGCCTGTCTGCTATAGGTCACAGAGGGATAACCCACATGGAACCAGAGTTCAGTTTATACAAGGAAGCAGGTTGACGTTTATTGTCATAAGTCTTGTCCTGGAGGCAGAACTGAGCGACTTCCCCCTTAGATAGAAAATAGTTACAAAGTCAAAATTGGCTATATTGCATATAATTTAAGGTTAAGGGTTAGGGGTTAGCAGCTGTGCTTAAGGTTAGGGTTAGGGTTAAGGTTTAAAATGTATGACTTTGTGGCTGTGCCAGCTAGTGAGCGCTCTGCAGAGCTGCCTCCAGGACAAGATTCATGACGAAAAACGCCAACCTGCTACAAGGAACCCAAACCCCATTCTCTGTGTTGACCTGGTTAGACACTAGAGGTCAGAGGTCAGGTGTGTTGGGGCTTTATCAGTGGACTTCCATTCCTCATGACAAACTCTACCGATACAACGGCTGTGCCCCAAATGGCACCCTTATCATTATATAGTGCACTACAGACCAATATGGCGTCTGGTCAAAAGAAGTGCACTATATAGGGAATAGGGTGCCATTTGGGACAGTGGCAATATCTTGTAAGGGGGTTGATTCTAGTTGTTGGTAGAACAATGTGATATATTCAGCCTCCCGAGTGGCGCAGTGGTCTAGAATCACCCCCTTACAAGGTAGCTGTGTCACTAGAGATCCTGGTTCGAAATCAGGCTCTGTTGTAGCCTGCTGCGACCTGGAGACCCATGGGGCGGCGCACAATTGGTCCAGGGTAGGGGAGGGAATAGCTGGCAGGGATGTAGCTCAGTTGGTAGAGCATGGGGTTTGCAATGTCAGGGTTGTGGGTTTGATTTCCACGGGGGGCAAGTATAAAAAAATAATGTAATGCACTCACTAACTGTAAGTTGCTCTGGATAAGAGCGTCTGCTAATTGACTTTAAAAATAAAACAAATTCAGGCATATGAGAAGCTTAACATTTTTCTTTATTCAAACACACAGTCTGAGAAAGCACTGAATCAAAATAACCGCTCGTACAACTGAGGCTAGTATTGTTTTGTGTGAGGAGGAAAGCAATACCTGGATCACACCAGAGATACACTGTAGAGAAAGAGACAGAGCAGGCTATCATTTGAACTGTTGTGCCAATTTACAATCATTTATATTTGTATATAATGTAGGTATTTTCTGCTAAACTGTGACCCTTTCTAGAGAGCCTCTCTCCGAACCCGATCCTTATATTGCATTATATTATATGATGTGAACCACTTTCTTTGATAACTGTATGGAACTTAATCCAATTGGACTAATTGAATCTAACTAGACTAATTACTTCATATAATAAACCATAATGTAGTTCAATCCACACTTCCTCCACAATTCCCAAGTCTTCTCTCTCTGTTGCCAAGGCAGTAAATAGGATGTAGAACAATACTTTCTTAATGGGGAGTGGTATAGATTCCATTGCAAAAAGTGTGAATTAAAATAGGCCTCCTCCCTCCCTCCCTCCCTCCCCCTCCCTCCTCTCCCTCTCTCTCTCTCTCTCTCTCTCTCTCTCTCTCTCTCTCTCTCTCTCTCTCTCTCTCTCTCTCTCTCTCTCTCTCTCTCTCTCTCTCTCTCTCTCTCTCTCTCTCTCTCTCTCTCTCTCTCTCTCTCTCTCTCTCTCTCTCTCTCTCTCTCTCTCTCTCTCTCTCTCTCTCTCTCTCTCTCTCCCTCCCTCTCTCCCTCTCTCCCTCCCTCCCTCCCTCCCTCCCTCCCTTCTGTGAATAATTGTAACGAGGGAAGCTAACCAGAGGCTGAGAGGCACAACACTGTTATCTCCCAAATGGGTCTGGTTCACGAGCCTAGCTAGTGTCCTTCCCTGCATGGTAGACAAGGTCAGCTGTCAACTGAACATTCATCTCACTGAGTGGGCCTAGAGAGAGAGGTTGTATTCCAAATGACACCCTATTTCTTATGTAGTGCACTACTTTTGACCCGGATCCTATAATATGGCTCTGGTCAAAAGTAGTGCACCGTGTAGGGAATAGGGTTGAATTTGGACGCGGCCAGAGGCTCCTCATTGCCCTCCGAGACACACGACACATTTGGGTTCATTACTGTAAAATCTCAATGCCAGCCTATATGATCTATCTCAGTGTATCACTCACCATACCTCCAAGTTGCATCCCAAATGGCACCCTATTCCTTATATGGTGCACTACTTTAGACCAGGGCACAATAAGTGTTTTTCTGTTGTTGTATTTCAGACCTGGTGCTGTATTTAAGGCCTGGTGCTGTATTTAAGGGCTGGTGCTGTATTTAAGGCCTGGTGCTGTATTTCAGGCCTGGTGCTGTATTTCAGGCCTGTATTTAAGACCTGGTGCTGTATTTAAGGGCTCATTTCCCTTTTTTTGATGACATTTGTTTAGTTCCACCCCTTCTCTTTAATGAGCCACTACTTTTAAAACCAACTCAGCTGTTGGATGGGAGCTGTTTTTCTATCATGGAGAGAGAGAGAGAGAGAGAGAGAGAGAGAGAGAGAGAGAGAGAGAGAGAGAGAGAGAGAGAGAGAGAGAGAGAGAGAGAGAGAGAGAGAGAGAGAGAGAGAGAGAGAGAGAGAGAGAGAGAGAGAGAGAGAGAGAGAGAGAGAGAGAGAGAGAGAGAGAGAGAGAGAGAGAGAGAGAGAGAGAGAGAGAGAGAGAGAGAGAGAGAGAGAAGGCTAAAGCTGTCCGGGGCTGATCTCTGCCATATGATGGGCTGTATTTTGTTGGTTGAATGCCCTGACTGAATTAAGTGCCCCTCTGTGCTGCTTTTAAACATTGAGTTGGGGTGAGACTAATGGAGAAGAGTTTTCATCACAGAAAATGTAATGTATAACTACATAACACTAGTGAATAACAGCTAATGCGAGCTACCCTTTTTCTTTTTTCTTTTTAAGAGTATTTACCTTTTTGTATAAATCGTCTTCGTGAACAACAACTGCTGGCTACTAACATGCACTTTTAGACTTTCCAACAATCACTGCTGCCAGTTATGAGAACGGATCCTCTTAGCTCTTAAACAGTTTTTTCCAACACATAAAAGTGAAGAGTAGGTGCTCAAAGTGCAGAATAGGGCTGTGTCCTATGTGCCCTGGTTATAAGTAGTGCGCTACATAGGGAATAGGGTTCCATTTGAGACACAGCCTAGGATCGAGTTGGCTTTTTGGTGTGGCGCTGCGTTGAGAGGAATGCCAGTCCTCCACAGTATTTATAGCTGAGCTCATGGGGAGCATCTAAATCAGGTTTGGGCTCCTAATCGTATTCTCAGCCAGCTTAACACAGCACCAGCCTCCAACTCCTCTCTCTCCTCTCTCTCCTCCCTCTCCATCCTGCTGGTCGGTCCTCCGGGAAACCAGGCCCCAGCCTAGTATGTAGAAGTGTACCTCACCAGTGGCACTCCCACGGTAAATATGGGGGACAAGGTTGTGAAAGCCAAATGTTTTTGATGGAGTAGTGAGTCTCTGGGCAGTAAAGAGAGGAGACAGACTGGGGAGTAAAGAGAGGAGACGGAGTAAAGAGAGGAGACAGACTGGGGAGTAAAGAGAGGAGACAGACTGGGGAGTAAAGAGAGGAGACAGACTGGGGAGTAAAGAGAGGAGACAGACTGGGGAGTAAAGAGAGGAGACAGACTGGGGAGTAAAGAGAGGAGACAGACTGGGGAGTAAAGAGAGGAGACGGACTGGGGAGTAAAGAGAGGAGACGGACTGGGGAGTAAAGAGAGGAGACAGACTGGGGAGTAAAGAGAGGAGACAGACTGGGGAGTAAAGAGAGGAGACAGACTGGGGAGTAAAGAGAGGAGACGGAGTAAAGAGAGGAGACAGACTGGGGAGTAAAGAGAGGAGACAGACTGGGGAGTAAAGAGAGGAGACAGACTGGGGAGTAAAGAGAGGAGGCAGACTGGGGAGTAAAGAGAGGAGACAGACTGGGGAGTAAAGAGAGGAGACAGACTGGGGAGTAAAGAGAGGAGACAGACTGGGGAGTAAAAGAGAGGAGACAGACTGGGGAGTAAAGAGAGGAGACAGACTGGGGAGTAAAGAGAGGAGACAGACTGGGGAGTAAAGAGAGGAGACAGACTGGGGAGTAAAGAGAGGAGACAGACTGGGGAGTAAAGAGAGGAGACAGACTGGGGAGTAAAGAGAGGAGACAGACTGGGGAGTAAAGAGAGGAGACAGACTGGGGAGTAAAGAGAGGAGACAGACTGGGGAGTAAAGAGAGGAGACAGACTGGGGAGTAAAGAGAGGAGACAGACTGGGGAGTAAAGAGAGGAGACAGACTGGGGAGTAAAGAGAGGAGACAGACTGGGGAGTAAAGAGAGGAGACAGACTGGGGAGTAAAGAGAGGAGACAGACTGGGGAGTAAAGAGAGGAGACAGACTGGGGAGTAAAGAGAGGAGACAGACTGGGGAGTAAAGAGAGGAGACAGACTGGGGAGTAAAGAGAGGAGACAGACTGGGGAGTAAAGAGAGGAGACAGACTGGGGAGTAAAGAGAGGAGACAGACTGGGGAGTAAAGAGAGGAGACAGACTGGGGAGTAAAGTGTACATTTGACAGTGAATTTAAAAGTTTGGACTTCGGTTTTAGCCACATTGAATATGTCATTGGTTATTCAGTGTTTTATACTGAACAAAAATAAAAATGCAACATTCAACAATTTCAAAGATTTTACTGTGTTACAGTTCATATAAGGAAATCAATCAATTGCAATAAATGTATTAGGCCCTAATCTATGAATTTCACATGACTGGGCAGGGGCACATCCATGGGTGGGCCTGGGAGGGCATAGGCCCACCCACTTGGCACAAGGACTACCCACTAGGGAGCCAGCCAATCAAGAATTTGATTCCCCCCCACAAAATGGCTTCATTACAGACAGAAATACTCATCAGATACTTTCAGCTCACGAAACGTGGGACCAAAACTTCACAAGTTGCATTTATATTTTTTTGTTCGGTGTAGATATACAATCCGTACTATGAACATCAAACATATTGAGCAAACACCACTTGTGTATTGCTACACTCAGTGATAACAGTAATATGATAGTCCTGGTAAACGCAGGTCTGTAGTGCTGAAATTGTATTGCACCAGAAACGGTCTCAGATGTCGTAGACTAAAAGCTTCACAGTGAATATGTCAGTGGGGGTATTCAATGTTTGTTGTACAATGCATATCCGCATCAAACATGGTACAGAACACACTTAGAAACGTGCGGTGGTGTACTCAATGATTAACAGAAAATATTACGATGGTCCTGTATAGACGTTAGATGTACCTTGGGGTCTATAGTACTGAACTTTGGTCAATGATCCAATTAATTACTCAGAAACAGTCTCAGATGTCACCCGACTAAAGCATAATTAGTTTGCAGGCAATGTATATAAATACAGTATATACAGTATATTCATATATTCCCAATGTATATAAATACAGTATATACAGTATATTCATATATTCCCAATGTATATAAATACAGTATATACAGTATATTCATATATTCAGTATATTCAGTATATTCAGTATATACAGTATATTCATATATTCCCAATGTATATAAATACAGTATATTCAGTATATTCATATATTCAGTATATACAGTATATTCATATATTCAGTATATTCAGTATATTCATATATTCCCAATGTATATAAATACAGTATATTCAGTATATTCATATATTCCCAATGTATATAAATACAGTATATTCAGTATATTCATATATTCCCACTATCCCACTGCAGGGTGGCAGCCTTGAACATCTACAAAAAAACGTAGAATCATATCCCCAACTGAGGTGGCTTTGGGAATATTTATCAGTGGCATGGGTTTCCCAAGCCGGCCTCCTCTCTCTCTCTCTCTCTCTCTCTCTCTCTCTCTCTCTCTCTCTCTCTCTCTCTCTCTCTCTCTCTCTCTCTCTCTCTCTCTCTCAGCCAGATAAGACGGACGGCGGAGGGAGACAGCAGCCTTTGATCTCCAGCTATTTGGGTCTATAACTAATTAGCTCCGTCTACTCCTCCTGCTTATCTTCATTAAAAGCAGTCTTTTTATTTTTTTTGCATTTAATGGGGTGAGGTCCTGTTCAGGCTGGATCACAGACGCCCAGTCTCCTTCATCTTTTCAGGGGCTAATATCCCAGCATGTGTTCAGCGCTGAAGCTAACCAACCCGAGGGTCTTATCATAGCATAACCGAACGCTCACGTCTTAGCATGTGTTCAGCGCTGAAGCTAATCAACCAAGAGGTTCATCACCGCGACCGACCGAATGCCTTTTTTAAAAATATGTCACTTAACTGAGCCAACACAGAACACAGAAAGACAATGAGGGAGCCACTTGGGTTACAAGATAAATCGATGTATGTCATCATCGATATTAAAGCCAAAAAACTATCAGAATGTCTGTATACCAGAGGAACTGTACTAACCAATTAAATAGAATATAATAGGCATTGAGTATCTGCATAAAGGCCTTTTATGGTTGTGACCAAGGCCACATACGACTAATAAAACCTGAAACTTGAAACATAATGAACAGAACGTTACGTATGTAATTATAGGACTAGCACTGACAGACTACAGTGCATTCGGAAAGTATTCAGACCCCTTGATTTTTTTCCCACATTTTCTTACGTTACAGCCTTATTCTAAAATGGATGAAATCGTGTTTTTTTTTATACACACAATACCCAATAATGACAAAGCAAAAACATGTTTTTCAAAAACTGCAAAAAAAAAGCCTTGAGTCTTCTTGAGTATGACCGTAGAAGCACACCTTCTCTGCAGATCCTCTCAAGCTCTGTCAGGTTGGATGGGGAACGACGCTGTACAGCTATTTTCAGGTCTCTCCAGAGATGTTAGATCGGGTTCAAGTCCGGGCTCTGGCTGGGCCACTCAAGGACATTCGGAGACTTGTCCCGAAGCCATTCCTATGTTGTCTTGTCTGTGTGCTTAGGGTCGTTGTCCTGTTGGAAGGTAAACCTTCGCCCCAGTCTGAGGTCCTGAGCGCTCTGGAGCAGGTTTTCATCAATAATCTCTCTGTACTTTGCTCCGTTCATCATTCCCTCGATCCTGACTAGTCTCCCCGTCCCTGCCGCTGAAAAACATCCCCACCACCATATTTCACCGTAGGAATGGTGCCAGGTTTCCTCCAGAAGTGACGCTTGGCATTCAGGCCAAAGAGTTCAATCTTGGGCTTCCCGAGTGGCACAGCAGTCTAAGGCAATGCATTGCAGTGTTGCGACCGGGAGACCCATGAGGCGGCGCACAATTGGCCCAGCGTCGTCCGGGATAGGGGAGTGTTTGACCGGCCCGGCTGTCCTTGTCCCATCGCACTTTAGTGACTCCTTGTGGCAGGCCGGACACATGCACACTGACTTCAGACGCCAGTTGTACTGTGTTTCCTCCGACACATTGGTGAGGCTGGCTTCCGGGTTAAGCGACCAATGTGTCATGAAGCAGTGCGGCTTGGCAGGGTCGTGTTTCGGAGGACGCATGGCTCTCGACCTTCGCCTCTCCCGAGTCCATACGGGAGTTGCAGCGATGGGACAAGACTGTACCAATTGGGGAGAAAAAGGGGTAAAAAGTACCAAAACATAAATAAGTTCAATCTTGGTTTCATCAGTCCAGAGAATCTTGTTTCTAATGGTCTGAGAGTCCTTTAGGCAATTTCCAAGCGGGCTGTCATGTGCCTTTTACTGAGGAGTGGCTTCCATCTGGCCACTCTACCATAAAGGCCTGATTGGTGGAGTGCTGCGGAGATGGTTGTCCTTCTGGAAGGTTCTCCCATCTCTACAGAGGAACTCTGGAGCTCTGTCAGATTGACCATCGGGTTCTTGGTCACCTCCTTGACCAAGGCCCCTTCTCCCCCGATTGCTCAGTTTGGCCGGGCGGCCAGCTCTAGGAAGAGTCTTGGTGGTTCCAAACTTCTTCCATTTAAGAATGATGGAGGCCACTATGTTCTTGGGGACCTTCAATGCTGCAGAAATGTTTTGTTACTCTTCCCCAGATCTGTGTCTCGACACAATCCTGTCTTGGAGCTCTACGGACAATTCCTTTGACCTAATGCCTTGGTTTTTGCTCTGACATGCACTGCCAAGTGTAGGACCTTATATAGACAAGTGTGTGCCTTTCCAAATCATGTCCAATCAATTAAATTTATCCCAGATGTGTGATTGTGATAACATACAGAAACTCAAGTACTTCTGTTCACCCAACCTAGAATACCTCACAATCAAATGCTGACTGTATTTCCTCCCAAGAGAATTATCTTCAGTTATAGTCACAGCCGTGTATATTCCCCCTCAAGCCGATACCACGGTGGCCCTCAAAGAACTTCACTGGACTTTACGCAAACTGGAAACCACATATCCTGAGGCCGCATTTATTGTAGCTGGGGATTTTATAAAAGGACATTTGAGGAAAACGCTACCGAAGTTCTATCAACACATTGACTGTAGTACTCGCGCTGCTAAAACACTCGACCACTGCTACTCCAACTTCCAGGATGCCTACAAGGCCCTCCCCCGCCCTCCCTTCGGTAAATCTGATCACGACTCCATTTTGCTCCTCCCCTCCTGTAGGCAGCAACTCAAACAGGAAGTACCCATGCTAAGGACTACTCAATGCTGGTCTGACCAATCGGAATCCACACTTCAAGATTGTTTTGATCGCGCGGACTGGGATATGTTCCGGGTAGCCTCTGAGAATAACGTTGACGAATACACTGATACGGTGACTGAGTTTATTAGGAAGTGTATAGGAGATGTTGTACCCACTGTGACTATTAAAACCTACCCTAACCAGAAACCGTGGATAGATGGCAGCATTCGCACAAAACTGAAAGCGCAAACCACTTCAACCATGGCAAGGTGACTGGGAATATGGCCGAATACAAACAGTGTAGTTATTCCCTCCTTAAGGCAAAATGGGCAAAACGTCAGTATAGAGACAAAGTGGAGTCACAATTCAATGACAATCACGGACTACAAAGGGAAAACCAGCCAAGTCGTGGACAACGACGTCTTGCTTCCGGACAAGCTAAACACCTTCTTTGCCCGCTTTGAGGATAACACAGTGCCGCTGACGAGGCCCGCTACCAAGGACTGTGGGCTCTCCTTCTCCGTGGCAGACGTGAGTAAGACATTTAAGCGTGTTAATCCTCGCAAGGCTGCCGGTCCAGACGGCATCCCTAGCTGCGTCGTCTGAGCATGCGCAGACCAGCTGGCTGGTGTGTTTATGGACATATTCAATCTCTCCCTATCCCAGTCTGCTGTCCCCACTTGCTTCAAGATGTTCATCATTGTTCCTGTACCCAAGAAAGCAAAGGTAACTGAACTAAATGACTATCGCCCGGGTAGCACTCACTTCTGTCATCGTGAAGTACTTTGAGAGACTAGTAAAGGATCATATCACCTCTAACTTACCTGTCACCCTAGACCCACTTCAATTTGCTTACCGCCCCAATAGATCCACAGACGATGCAATCGACATCGCACTGTACACTGCCCTATCCCACCTGGACAAGAGGAATACCTATGTAAGAATGCTGTTCATTACCTATAGCTCAGCATTCAACATCATAGTAACCTCCAAGCTCATCATTAAGCTCGGGGCCC
This sequence comes from Coregonus suidteri, assembly GCA_036851935.1. Classification (NCBI taxonomy): domain Eukaryota; kingdom Metazoa; phylum Chordata; class Actinopteri; order Salmoniformes; family Salmonidae; genus Coregonus; species Coregonus suidteri. Next base: position 81,630,014 of record CM072220.1, read on the forward strand.
TGGGTCTGAACCCCGCCCTGTGCAACTGGGTCCTGGACTTCCTGACGGGCCGCCCCCAGATGGTGAAGGTAGGAAACAACACCTCCATTTCGCTGATCCTCAACACAGGGGCCCCACAAGGGTGCGTGCTCAGCCCCCTCCTGTACTCCCTGTTCACCCATGACTGCATGGTCACGCACGCCTCCAACTCAATCATCATGTTTGCAGACAACACAACAGCAGTAGGCCTGATTACCAACAGCCTACAGAGAGGAGGTGAAGGCCCTTGGAGTGTGGTGCCAGGAAAATAACCTCTCCCTCAATGTCGACAAAACAAAGTAGCTGATCGTGGACTTCAGGAAACAGCAGGGGGAGCACGCCCCTATCCACATTGACGGGACCTCTGTGGAGCAGGTGGAAAGCTTCAAGTTCCTCGGCGTACACATCACTGAAATGGTCCACCCACACAGACAGTGTGGTGAAGAAGGCGCAACAGCGCCTCTTCAACCTCAGGAGGCTGAAGAAATTTGGCTTGGCACTTAAAACCCTCACAAACTTTTACAGATGCACAATTGAGAGCATCCTGTCGGGCTGTATCACCGCCTTGTACGGCAACTGCACCGCCCGCAACCTCAGGGCTCTCCAGAGGGTGGTGCGGTCTGCCCAACGCATCACTGGGGGCACACTGCCTGCCCTCCAGGACACTTACAGCACCCGATGTCACAGGAAGGCCAAAAAGATAATCAAGGACAACAACCACCCAAGGCACTGCCTGTTCACCCCGCTATCATCCAGAAGGCGAGGTCAGTACAGGTGAATCAAAGCTGGGAACGAGAGAATGAAAAACAGCTTCTATCTCAAGGCCATCAGACTGTTAACTAGCCGTCACTAGGCGGCTTCCACCCAGTTACGTAACCGGGTGGACCCATATGCTGACCCATATGCATAGACTTGAAACCACTGTTCACTTAAATAATGGAACACTAGTCACTCTAATAATGTTTATATATTTTTACTTAGAACTGTATTCTATTCTACTGTATTTTAGTCTATGCCACTCCGACATTGCTCATCCTAATATTTATATTTATATATATTCCTTAATTCCATTATTTTTTACTTTTAGTTTGTGTGTATTATGTGTATTGTTGTGAATTGTTAGATATACTGCACTGTTGGAGCTAAAAACACAAGCATTTCGCTACACCCGCAATAACACCTGCTAAACACGTGTATGTGACAAATAAAATGTGATTTGATTTTGCTAGCTGTGATGCTACGGTATTATAGGACTAGCATTGGCATGCTACATGCCAGCTGTGATGCTACGTTATCATAGGACTAGCACTGACAGGCTACATGCTAGCTGTTTCAGAACCATGGGCAGCACCCACTGACTAGAGGGTGAGAATCAGCACCATGGACAGCGCCCACTGACTGCAGAGTGGGAATCAGCACCATGGGCAGCACCCACTGACTGCAGAGTGAGAATCAGCACCATGGACAGCACCCACTGACTGCAGAGTGAGAATCAGCACCATGGACAGCACCCACTGACTGCAGGGTGAGGATCAGCACCATGGACAGCGCCCACTGACTGCAGAGTGAGAATCAGCACCATGGACAGCACCCACTGACTGCAGAGTGATAATCAGCACCATGGACAGCACCCACTGACTGCAGAGTGAGAATCAGCACCATGGACAGCACCCACTGACTGCAGAGTGAGAATCAGCACCATGGACAGCACCCACTGACTGCAGAGTGAGAATCAGCACCATGGACAGCGCCCACTGACTGCAGAGTGAGAATCAGCACCATGGGGACAGCACCCACTGACTGCAGAGTGAGAATCAGCACCATGGACAGCACCCACCGGCTGCAGAGTGATAATTAGCACCATGGACAGCACCCACTGACTGCAGGGTGAGGATCAGCACCATGGACATCTCCCACTGACTGCAGAGTGAGAATCAGCACCATGGACAGCACCCACTGACTGCAGCTATGGGGGACGTATTGTAGCTCAGTTGGTACAGCATGGCGCTTGCAACGCCAGGGTTGTGGGTTTGTTTCCCGGGGGGGGGGGGGGGGGGGGCACCCACTGAAAATGTATGCACTCACTAACTGTAAGTCGCTCTGGATAAGAGCGTCTGTTAAATGACTAAAATGTAAATGTAAATGTCTAGGACACATGTATCTACTTGAAGTATGTAACAAAGCACTCTGTTTCTTTCTAGTGTATCCGTCTAGTGTCTCCTGGACACCGCTAGTACTTCAAGCAGAATGTAAAGGCTAAACTTAAATCCACTGATCAAAGGAACTCATTGAGTTTTACTTTTCCGCATGTACAGTTGAAGTCGGAAGTTTACATACACCTCATCCAAATTAATTTAAACTCAAATTTTTCACAATTTCTGACATTTAATCCTAGTAAAAATTCCCTGTCTCAGGTCAGTTAGGATCACCACTTTATTTTAAGAATGTGAAATGTCAGAAAAATAGTAGAGAGAATTATTTATTTCAGCTTTTATTTATTTCATCACATTCCCAGTGGGTCAGAAGTTTACATACACTCAATTAGTATTTGGTAGCATTGCCTTTAAATTGTTTAACTTGGGTGAAACGTTTCGGGTAGCCTTCCACAAGCTTCCCACAATAAGTTGGGTGAATTTTGGCCCATTCCTCCTGACAGAGCTGGTGTAACTGAGTCAGGTTTGTCCTTGCTCGCACACGCTTTTTCAGTTCTGCTCACAAATTCCAAGCTGTTTAAAGGCACAGTCAACTTAGTGTATGTAAACTTCTGACCCACTGGAATTGTGATACAGTGAATTATAAGTGAAATAATTTGTCTGTGAACAATTGTTGGAAAAATGACTTGTGTCATGCACAGGGTCCCTGGCCCCCTGGTACTACACAGACAGGTCCCTGGCCCCCTGGTACTACACAGACAGGTCCCTGGCCTCCTGGTACTACACAGACAGGTCCCTGGCCCCCTGGTACTACACAGACACTGGTACTACACAGACAGGTCCCTGGCCCCCTGGCACTACACAGACAGGTCCCTGGCCCCCTGGTACTACACAGACAGGTCCCTGGCCCCCTGGTACTACACAGACAGGTCCCTGGCCCCCTGGTACTACACAGACAGGTCCCTGGTACCAGACAGGTCCCTGGCCCCCTGGCACTACTACACAGACAGGTCCCTGGCCCCCTACACAGACAGGTCCCCCTGGCTACACAGACAGGTCCCCCTGGTACTACACAGACAGGTCCCTGGCCCCCTGGTACTACACAGACAGGTCCCTGGCCCCCTGGACAGGTCCCTGGCCCCTGGTACTACACAGACAGGTCCCTGGCCCCCTGGTACTACACAGACCCTGGCCCCCTGGTACTAAACAGACAGTACTACACAGACAGGTCCCTGGACACACAGACAGGTCCCTGGCCCCCTGGTCCTGGCCCCCTGGCAGACAGGTCCCTGTTAGTACTGTTATCGTGTTAGTACTGTTATCGTGACGGCCAGGGTATCAGTACACTGTTACATTACAGGACTGCTGAGTCTCACGTCCAACCTATTGCTGTAGTGTTTATGGCTGTGAGACTACCCCTGTGTACCAAATGGCACTCCATTCCCTGTGTAGTGCGCAACTTCTCCACGGACCCTTGGTCAAAAGTAGTGCACTTCTCACAGGGAATTGGGGCAGCATATGGAATGCACACCCTAAAGCTCATCCAGTCCTGCTAATACTGATCCCATCCTATCCTCCGTTGGTGTTTTCCTCAAGGAGCCCTCCGCTGGAGCCGCTCAACAACCAGATAAGTGTCCTCTGCTCTGACTAAGTCCATATGAAGCAGTTAGTGGGGATAGCTGGGCCCTGTCGGAGAGAAGAGGAGCTCTCTAATCTGGACAAGGAGCTTCTTGAGGTTCACTCTGTCAACTTTCTTTTTTTTAAATCTAAATCTTTCTTTGCTTGGTCAAGCACTTGGGAAGGGTCCCGTCAAAGAGAGAGAGAGAGAGCATTTATCAGGAGGCTTTAGGTAGTTGAGGATCTCACAGTAACTAGCTCTTACTACTCTGTGCTCTTTGACAGTTGTCTTACCTTCTTTCTAACCCCTCGTCTGTCTCTCTCTCTCTCTCTCTCTCTCTCTCTCTCTCTCTCTCTCTCTCTCTCTCTCTCTCTCTCTCTCTCTCTCTCTCTCTCTGTCTCTCTCTCTCTCTCTCTCTCTCTCTCTCTCTCTCTCTCTCTCTCTCTCTCTCTCTCTCTCTCTCTCTCTCTCTCTGTCTCTGTCTCTGTCTCTCTCTCTCTCTCTCTCTGTCTCTCTCTCTCTCTCTGTCTGTCTGTCTGTCTCTGTCTCTGTCTCTGTCTCTCTCTCTCTCTCTCTCTCTCTCTCTCTCTCTCTCTCTCTGTCTCTCTCTCTCTCTCTCTCTCTCTCTCTCTCTCTCTCTCTCTCTCTCTCTCTCTCTCTCTCTCTCTCTCTCTCTCTCTCTCTCTCTCTCTCTCTCTCTCTCTGTCTGTAAGTAGGCATACTAATTTCCCCATATTAAAACCATTTCCTTTGTCAGTGTTTGCTGTCTTTGATCATGTAGACCCTGTGCATTGTTCATAGCTTGAACCATCATTAGCCAATCACAGAAGGGTTGTGTTATTAGTACCCCCCTTAGAACGTAGTAAAACATCAAAGTTTGGAGCAGACGAACACACCAAAAGCACAACAGTGTAACGAAAGCTGCTCTCCCCATGTAGCAGCACACATTACAACAGTACACCCACATAATGTGATGCAACAACTACAAACAAATCACTTATCATGCAATATTAATGATTCATTCTTTTGGGTGCTTAGATTTGTGAAATGTCCTTCTTTTGTCCATGCCATGCTTTAATCTTGTATGCGAAGGCTTCCTTTTCAACTTTCAACTAATTTGCAGTTCCTTTAAAATGTAAATAATGTATTCGTCAGTGACACTACTTTACTTTACCCGGCCTTAAACCCGCACAAATCCCACTTCTGTTTTTTATTTGTTATTTACCCACTTTGATGTTTCCTCCTCTGACAGAAAGAGAAAGCGAGAGAGAGAGAGAGAGAGAGAGAGAGAGAGAGAGAGAGAGAGAGAGAGAGAGAGAGAGAGAGAGAGAGAGACAGAGGGAGACAGAGAGAGACAGAGAGAGACAGAGAGAGACAGAGAGAGACAGAGAGAGGCAGAGAGAGGCAGAGAGAGGCAGAGAGAGAGAGAGAGAGCAGAGAGAGTGAAAGTCATAGAGAGAGAGTAGTAAAAATCATCTCTGAGAAGAAATGAACAGTACGCCAAAGCAGAGATGACTGTCCAAAAGGGCAAACTATGGGGCCTATTTTGAGATGGAGAAATAGACGGTAGTTCATTTCTAGGACAGCTGGTTTCTTTACTTGTTTGTAGACATCAAGGCACCAGGCTCTTACATATATCTGCTTTTCTCTGCTTCTCTATAATCCCCACTGAACCAACAGTCGGCTTTATGGTGTCAGAATCACTCAATTTAAGCAAATCATTTTTATTTTCTCTGGTGGCAGCATTATTCCACTTAATCATTATAAACTTTTTGGATTAATGTACGCTCTATGAAGTTAAACCAGAGAGGAAAGGACAGCATCTTTGTGAAAACATCATGTTTTACTGTGATGTGTACGAGACTAACAGCACGGCTCACAACAGAGAAAAAGTATTCCATGAAAAAGTTTGATCCATAAGAGGAATCCTTCCAGAACTCTAACCGGTCACTCTGCTTGGATCAGTCATAGCCAGTGTCCTAAATGGCACCCTAGTCCATTCATAGGTTGGATCAAATGTAGTGCACTATGTAGGGAATAGTGTATCACTTAGGACACACTCATATTCCCACTAGCTACATTAGCAGTATATGTTTTAGCACGTGATTTGATTAGCACAGACAACCTGGCCAGCCTGCTCCCTTCCACTGTGTTATAGTATTGTTGAGGGGTTCAGTACAGATACCCTGGCCAGCCTGCTCCCTTCCACTGTGTTATAGTATTGTTGAGGGGTTCAGTACAGATACCCTGGCCAGCCTGCTCCCTTCCACTGTGTTATAGTATTGTTGAGGGGTTCAGTACAGACACCCTGGCCAGCCTGCTCCCTTCCACTGTGTTATAGTATTGTTGAGGGGTTCAGTACAGATACCCTGGCCAGCGTGCTCCCATCCCTTCCACTGTGTTATAGTATTGTTGAGGGGTTCAGTACAGATACCCTGGCCAGCCTGCTCCCTTCCATTCCACTGTGTTATAGTATTGTTGAGGGGTTCAGTACAGATACCCTGGCCAGCCTTCTCCCTTCCCTTCCACTGTGTTATAGTATTGTTGAGGGGTTCAGTACAGATACCCTGGCCAGCCTGCTCCCTTCCCTTCCACTGTGTTATAGTATTGTTGAGGGGTTCAGTACAGATACCCTGGCCAGCGTGCTCCCTTCCCTTCCACTGTGTTATAGTATTGTTGAGGGGTTCAGTACAGACACCCTGGCCAGCCTGCTCCCTTCCACTGTGTTATAGTATTGTTGAGGGGTTCAGTACAGATACCCTGGTCAGCCTGCTCCCTTCCCTTCCACTGTGTTATAGTATTGTTGAGGGGTTCAGTACAGATACCCTGGCCAGCCTGCTCCCTTCCCTTCCACTGTGTTATAGTATTGTTGAGGGGTTCAGTACAGATACCCTGGCCAGCCTGCTCCCTTCCCTTCCACTGTGTTATAGTATTGTTGAGGGGTTCAGTACAGATACCCTGGCCAGCCTGCTCCCTTCCCTTCCACTGTGTTATAGTATTGTTGAGGGGTTCAGTATAGATACCCTGGCCAGCCTGCTCCCTTCCACTGTGTTATAGTATTGTTGAGGGGTTCAGTACAGATACCCTGGCCAGCCTGCTCCCTTCCACTGTGTTATAGTATTGTTGAGGGGTTCAGTACAGATACCCTGGCCAGCCTGCTCCCTTCCCTTCCACTGTGTTATAGTATTGTTGAGGGGTTCAGTATAGATACCCTGGCCAGCCTGCTCCCTTCCCTTCCACTGTGTTATAGTATTGTTGAGGGGTTCAGTACAGATACCCTGGCCAGCCTGCTCCCTTCCCTTCCACTGTGTTATAGTATTGTTGAGGGGTTCAGTACAGATACCCTGGCCAGCCTGCTCCCTTCCCTTCCACTGTGTTATAGTATTGTTGAGGGGTTCAGTATAGATACCCTGGCCAGCCTGCTCCCTTCCCTTCCACTGTGTTATAGTATTGTTGAGGGGTTCAGTACAGATACCCTGGCCAGCCTGCTCCCTTCCACTGTGTTATAGTATTGTTGAGGGGTTCAGTACAGATACCCTGGCCAGCCTGCTCCCTTCCCTTCCACTGTGTTATAGTATTGTTGAGGGGTTCAGTACAGATACCCTGGCCAGCCTGCCTGCTCCCTTCCCTTCCACTGTGTTATAGTATTGTTGAGGGGTTCAGTACAGATACCCTGGCCAGCCTGCTCCCTTCCACTGTGTTATAGTATTGTTGAGGGGTTCAGTACAGATACCCTGGCCAGCCTGCTCCCTTCCCTTCCACTGTGTTATAGTATTGTTGAGGGGTTCAGTACAGATACCCTGGCCAGCCTGCTCCCTTCCACTGTGTTATAGTATTGTTGAGGGGTTCAGTACAGATACCCTGGCCAGCCTGCTCCCTTCCCTTCCACTGTGTTATAGTATTGTTGAGGGGTTCAGTACAGATACCCTGGCCAGCCTGCTCCCTTCCCTTCCACTGTGTTATAGTATTGTTGAGGGGTTCAGTACAGATACCCTGGCCAGCCTGCTCCCTCCCTTCCACTGTGTTATAGTATTGTTGAGGGGTTCAGTACAGATACCCTGGCCAGCCTGCTCCCTTCCCTTCCACTGTGTTATAGTATTGTTGAGGGGTTCAGTACAGATACCCTGGCCAGCCTGCTCCCTTCCCTTCCACTGTGTTATAGTATTGTTGAGGGGTTCAGTACAGATACCCTGGCCAGCCTGCTCCCTTCCCTTCCACTGTGTTATAGTATTGTTGAGGGGTTCAGTACAGATACCCTGGCCAGCCTGCTCCCTTCCCTTCCACTGTGTTATAGTATTGTTGAGGGGTTCAGTACAGATACCCTGGCCAGCCTGCTCCCTTCCCTTCCACTGTGTTATAGTATTGTTGAGGGGTTCAGTCAGATACCCTGGCCAGCCTGCTCCCTTCCCTTCCACTGTGTTATAGTATTGTTGAGGGGTTCAGTACAGATACCCTGGCCAGCCTGCTCCCTTCCCTTCCACTGTGTTATAGTATTGTTGAGGGGTTCAGTACAGATACCCTGGCCAGCCTGCTCCCTTCCCTTCCACTGTGTTATAGTATTGTTGAGGGGTTCAGTACAGATACCCTGGCCAGCCTGCTCCCTTCCCTTCCACTGTGTTATAGTATTGTTGAGGGGTTCAGTACAGATACCCTGGCCAGCCTGCTCCCTTCCCTTCCACTGTGTTATAGTATTGTTGAGGGGTTCAGTACAGATACCCTGGCCAGCTGCTCCCTCCCTTCCACTGTGTTATAGTATTGTTGAGGGGTTCAGTACAGATACCCTGGCCAGCCTGCTGCTCCCTTCCACTGTGTTATAGTATTGTTGAGGGGTTCAGTACAGATACCCTGGCCAGCCTGCTCCCTTCCCTTCCACTGTGTTATATTGTAGGGGTTCAGTACAGATACCCTGGCCAGCCTGTTATCCACTGTGTTATAGTATTGTTGAGGGGTTCAGTACAGATACCCTGGCCAGCCTGCTCCCTTCCCTTCCACTGTGTTATAGTATTGTTGAGGGGTTCAGTACAGATACCCTGGCCAGCCTGCTCCCTTCCCTTCCACTGTGTTATAGTATTGTTGAGGGGTTCAGTACAGATACCCTGGCCAGCCTGCTCCCTTCCCTTCCACTGTGTTATAGTATTGTTGAGGGGTTCAGTACAGATACCCTGGCCAGCCTGCTCCCTTCCCTTCCACTGTGTTATAGTATTGTTGAGGGGTTCAGTACAGATACCCTGGCCAGCCTGCTCCCTTCCCTTCCACTGTGTTATAGTATTGTTGAGGGGTTCAGTACAGATACCCTGGCCAGCCTGCTCTCTTCCCTTCCACTGTGTTATAGTATTGTTGAGGGGTTCAGTACAGATACCCTGGCCAGCCTGCTCCCTTCCCTTCCACTGTGTTATAGTATTGTTGAGGGGTTCAGTACAGATACCCTGGCCAGCCTGCTCCCTTCCCTTCCACTGTGTTATAGTATTGTTGAGGGGTTCAGTACAGATACCCTGGCCAGCCTGCTCCCTTCCCTTCCACTGTGTTATAGTATTGTTGAGGGGTTCAGTACAGATACCCTGGCCAGCCTGCTTCCCTTCCACTGTGTTATAGTATTGTTGAGGGGTTCAGTACAGATACCCTGGCCAGCCTGCTCCCTTCCCTTCCACTGTGTTATAGTATTGTTGAGGGGTTCAGTACAGATACCCTGGCCAGCCTGCTCCCTTCCCTTCCACTGTGTTATAGTATTGTTGAGGGGTTCAGTACAGATACCCTGGCCAGCCTGCTCCCTTCCCTTCCACTGTGTTATAGTATTGTTGAGGGGTTCAGTACAGATACCCTGGCCAGCCTGCTCCCTTCCCTTCCACTGTGTTATAGTATTGTTGAGGGGTTCAGTACAGATACCCTGGCCAGCCTGCTCCCTTCCCTTCCACTGTGTTATAGTATTGTTGAGGGGTTCAGTACAGATACCCTGGCCAGCCTGCTCCCTTCCCTTCCACTGTGTTATAGTATTGTTGAGGGGTTCAGTACAGATACCCTGGCCAGCCTGCTCCCTTCCCTTCCACTGTGTTATAGTATTGTTGAGGGGTTCAGTACAGATACCCTGGCCAGCCTGCTCCCTTCCCTTCCACTGTGTTATAGTATTGTTGAGGGGTTCAGTACAGATACCCTGGCCAGCCTGCTCCCTTCCACTGTGTTATAGTATTGTTGAGGGGTTCAGTACAGATACCCTGGCCAGCCTGCTCCTCCCTTCCACTGTGTTATAGTATTGTTGAGGGGTTCAGTACAGATACCCTGGCCAGCCTGCTCCCTTCCACTGTGTTATAGTATTGTTGAGGGGTTCAGTACAGATACCCTGGCCAGCCTGCTCCCTTCCCTTCCACTGTGTTATAGTATTGTTGAGGGGTTCAGTACAGATACCCTGGCCAGCCTGCTCAGCCTTCCCTTCCACTGTGTTATAGTATTGTTGAGGGGTTCAGTACAGATACCCTGGCCAGCCTGCTCCCTTCCCTTCCACTGTGTTATAGTATTGTTGAGGGGTTCAGTACAGATACCCTGGCCAGCCTGCTCTCTTCCCTTCCACTGTGTTATAGTATTGTTGAGGGGTTCAGTACAGATACCCTGGCCAGCCTGCTCCCTTCCCTTCCACTGTGTTATAGTATTGTTGAGGGGTTCAGTACAGATACCCTGGCCAGCCTGCTCCCTCCCTTCCACTGTGTTATAGTATTGTTGAGGGGTTCAGTACAGATACCCTGGCCAGCCTGCTCCCTTCCCTTCCACTGTGTTATAGTATTGTTGAGGGGTTCAGTACAGATACCCTGGCCAGCCTGCTCCCTTCCACTGTGTTATAGTATTGTTGAGGGGTTCAGTACAGATACCCTGGCCAGCCTGCTCCCTTCCCTTCCACTGTGTTATAGTATTGTTGAGGGGTTCAGTACAGATACCCTGGCCAGCCTGCTCCCTTCCCTTCCACTGTGTTATAGTATTGTTGAGGGGTTCAGTACAGATACCCTGGCCAGCCTGCTCCCTTCCCTTCCACTGTGTTATAGTATTGTTGAGGGGTTCAGTACAGATACCCTGGCCAGCCTGCTCCCTTCCACTGTGTTATAGTATTGTTGAGGGGTTCAGTACAGATACCCTGGCCAGCCTGCTCCCTTCCCTTCCACTGTGTTATAGTATTGTTGAGGGGTTCAGTACAGATACCCTGGCCAGCCTGCTCCCTTCCCTTCCACTGTGTTATAGTATTGTTGAGGGGTTCAGTACAGATACCCTGGCCAGCCTGCTCCCTTCCCTTCCACTGTGTTATAGTATTGTTGAGGGGTTCAGTACAGATACCCTGGCCAGCCTGCTCCCTTCCCTTCCACTGTGTTATAGTATTGTTGAGGGGTTCAGTACAGATACCCTGGCCAGCCTGCTCCCTTCCACTGTGTTATAGTATTGTTGAGGGGTTCAGTACAGATACCCCTGGCCAGCCTGCTCCCTTCCCTTCCACTGTGTTATAGTATTGTTGAGGGGTTCAGTACAGATACCCTGGCCAGCCTGCTCCCTTCCCTTCCACTGTGTTATAGTATTGTTGAGGGGTTCAGTACAGATACCCTGGCCAGCCTGCTCCCTTCCCTTCCACTGTGTTATAGTATTGTTGAGGGGTTCAGTACAGATACCCTGGCCAGCCTGCTCCCTTCCCTTCCACTGTGTTATAGTATTGTTGAGGGGTTCAGTACAGATACCCTGGCCAGCCTGCTACCCCTTCCCTTCCACTGTGTTATAGTATTGTTGAGGGGTTCAGTACAGATACCCTGGCCAGCCTGCTCCCTTCCACTGTGTTATAGTATTGTTGAGGGGTTCAGTACAGATACCCTGGCCAGCCTGCTCCCTTCCCTTCCACTGTGTTATAGTATTGTTGAGGGGTTCAGTACAGATACCCTGGCCAGCCTGCTCCTTCCCTTCCACTGTGTTATAGTATTGTTGAGGGGTTCAGTACAGATACCCTGGCCAGCCTGCTCCCTTCCCTTCCACTGTGTTATAGTATTGTTGAGGGGTTCAGTACAGATACCCTGGCCAGCCTGCTCCCTTCCCTTCCACTGTGTTATAGTATTGTTGAGGGGTTCAGTACAGATACCCTGGCCAGCCTGCTCCCTTCCCTTCCACTGTGTTATAGTATTGTTGAGGGGTTCAGTACAGATACCCTGGCCAGCCTGCTCCCTTCCCTTCCACTGTGTTATAGTATTGTTGAGGGGTTCAGTACAGATACCCTGGCCAGCCTGCTCCCTTCCCTTCCACTGTGTTATAGTATTGTTGAGGGGTTCAGTACAGATACCCTGGGCCAGCCTGCTCCCTTCCCTTCCACTGTGTTATAGTATTGTTGTTGAGGGGTTCAGTACAGATACCCTGGCCAGCCTGCTGCTTCCCTTCCACTGTGTTATAGTATTGTTGAGGGGTTCAGTACAGATACCCTGGCCAGCTGCTCCCTTCCCTTCCACTGTGTTATAGTATTGTTGAGGGGTTCAGTACAGATACCCTGGCCAGCCTGCTCCCTTCCCTTCCACTGTGTTATAGTATTGTTGAGGGGTTCAGTACAGATACCCTGGCCAGCCTGCTCCCTTCCCTTCCACTGTGTTATAGTATTGTTGAGGGGTTCAGTACAGATACCCTGGCCAGCCTGCTCCCTTCCCTTCCACTGTGTTATAGTATTGTTGAGGGGTTCAGTACAGATACCCTGGCCAGCCTGCTCTTCCTTCCCCTTCCACTGTGTTATAGTATTGTTGAGGGGTTCAGTACAGATACCCTGGCCAGCCTGCTCCCTTCCCTTCCACTGTGTTATAGTATTGTTGAGGGGTTCAGTACAGATACCCTGGCCAGCCTGCTCCCTTCCCTTCCACTGTGTTATAGTATTGTTGAGGGGTTCAGTACAGATACCCTGGCCAGCCTGCTCCCTTCCCTTCCACTGTGTTATAGTATTGTTGAGGGGTTCAGTACAGATACCCTGGCCAGCCTGCTCCCTTCCCTTCCACTGTGTTATAGTATTGTTGAGGGGTTCAGTACAGATACCCTGGCCAGCCTGCTCCCTTCCCTTCCACTGTGTTATAGTATTGTTGAGGGGTTCAGTACAGATACCCTGGCCAGCCTGCTCCCTTCCCTTCCACTGTGTTATAGTATTGTTGAGGGGTTCAGTACAGATACCCTGGCCAGCCTGCTCCTTCCCTTCCACTGTGTTATAGTATTGTTGAGGGGTTCAGTACAGATACCCTGGCCAGCCTGCTCCCTTCCCTTCCACTGTGTTATAGTATTGTTGAGGGGTTCAGTACAGATACCCTGGCCAGCCTGCTCCCTTCCCTTCCACTGTGTTATAGTATTGTTGAGGGGTTCAGTACAGATACCCTGGCCAGCCTGCTCCCTTCCACTGTGTTATAGTATTGTTGAGGGGTTCAGTACAGATACCCTGGCCAGCCTGCTCCCTTCCCTTCTTCACTGTGTTATAGTATTGTTGAGGGGTTCAGTACAGATACCCTGGCCAGCCTGCTCCCCTTCCACTGTGTTATAGTATTGTTGAGGGGTTCAGTACAGATACCCTGGCCAGCCTGCTCCCTTCCCTTCCACTGTGTTATAGTATTGTTGAGGGGTTCAGTACAGATACCCTGGCCAGCCTGCTCCCTTCCACTGTGTTATAGTATTGTTGAGGGGTTCAGTACAGATACCCTGGCCAGCCTGCTCCCTTCCACTGTGTTATAGTATTGTTGAGGGGTTCAGTACAGATACCCTGGCCAGCCTGCTCCCTTCCACTGTGTTATAGTATTGTTGAGGGGTTCAGTACAGATACCCTGGCCAGCCTGCTCCCTTCCCTTCCACTGTGTTATAGTATTGTTGAGGGGTTCAGTACAGATACCCTGGCCAGCCTGCTCCCTTCCACTGTGTTATAGTATTGTTGAGGGGTTCAGTACAGATACCCTGGCCAGCCTGCTCCCCTTCCACTGTGTTATAGTATTGTTGAGGGGTTCAGTACAGATACCCTGCCAGCCTGCCTGCTCCCTTCCACTGTGTTATAGTATTGTTGAGGGGTTCAGTACAGATACCCTGGCCAGCCTGCTCCCTTCCCTTCCACTGTGTTATAGTATTGTTGAGGGGTTCAGTACAGATACCCTGGCCAGCCTGCTCCCTTCCACTGTGTTATAGTATTGTTGAGGGGTTCAGTACAGATACCCTGGCCAGCCTGCTCCCTTCCACTGTGTTATAGTATTGTTGAGAGGTTCAGTACAGATACCCTGGCCAGCCTGCTCCCTTCCCTTCCACTGTGTTATAGTATTGTTGAGGGGTTCAGTACAGATACCCTGGCCAGCCTGCTCCCTTCCCTTCCACTGTGTTATAGTATTGTTGAGGGGTTCAGTACAGATACCCTGGCCAGCCTGCTCCCTTCCCTTCCACTGTGTTATAGTATTGTTGAGGGGTTCAGTACAGATACCCTGGCCAGCCTGCTCCCTTCCACTGTGTTATAGTATTGTTGAGGGGTTCAGTACAGATACCCTGGCCAGCCTGCTCCCTTCCACTGTGTTATAGTATTGTTGAGGGGTTCAGTACAGATACCCTGGCCAGCCTGCTCCCTTCCACTGTGTTATAGTATTGTTGAGGGGTTCAGTCAATTTGGTCTAACTTGTCTAATCTCCGATTTCATCCATATGGATCAGGGAATAGAGGAGATGGGAACACAGCCCAGAAGGATTTTATTTTGTGTTTGGTTTAGCTTTGCCAAGATGATCTTGGGTCTCAACCAGACACTGAGCAGGCAGGCATCGAGCTATTTCCAGCACTGTGTTTACAGACAAGGATGCATTTGAAAAACAAACCCGATGCCAAGTAACAGATATTCAAAAATCTGTGATATTAGTAGCCTGGCTGGCACAGTGTGAGTAACAAAAATCCCAAATCTGTGATATTAGTAGCCTGGATGGCACAGTGTGAGTAACAAAAATCCAAAATTTGCGACAATATCAGCCTGGATGGCACAGTTTGAGTAACAAAAATCCCACATCTGTGATATTAGTAGCCTGGATGGCAGTGTGAGTAACAAAAATCCCAAATATGTGATATTAGTAGCCTGGATGGCACAGTGTGAGTAAAAAAAATCCAAAATATGTGATATTAGTAGCCTGGATGGCACAGTGTGAGTAAAAAAAAAAAACAAATATGTGATATTAGTAGCCTGGCTGGCAGTGTGAGTAACAACAATTCCAAATTTGCGTCAATATCATCCTGGCTGGCAGTGTGAGTAACAAAAATCCCAAATCTGTAATATTAGTAGCCTGGCCGGCTAAAATAAACTGCTATAAATCCACTGGGCACACACTGGTTGAATCAAATCGTTTCAACGAAATTATCAATGAAATTTACATTGAACCAATGTGGAAAAGACGTTGAATTGACGTCTGTGCCCAGTGGGAAGGTTTTCTATTGTTTTAATCTGTGTCATCAATTATCTTTGGAGGCTTAATATAATTATGTGGCATTAGTGTGATGTTTTATACATGAGCAATTTTCACCTCCCACATGTTCCAAGTCTTGTAATTGAATCGTGGTTTTATTATTCTTGTCTGGTGTTCAAACCTGCTCTGGTGAATACAAGATGAAAGAGAACAGGACAGGTCTACCATGTTCAAACAAGCCCTGTACTATATGGATATGGTTTGCTACATGTTTTATACTATAGAGTCAAAGCCAAAACATATTGTGGATCTTAAATGGAACCCTATTCCCTATTCCGTATATATGGCTCTGGTCAAAACGAGTTGTAGACGAGTTCTGTCTCCTAGAGATGAACGTACTTTGGTGCTAAAAGTGCAAATCAATCCCAGAACAACAGCAAAGGACCTTGTGAAGATGCTGGAGGAAACAGGTACAAAAGTATCTATGTCCACAGTAAAACAAGGCCTATATTGACATAACCTGAAAGGCCGCTCAGCAAGGAAGAAGCCACTGCTCAAAAACCGCCATAAAAAAGCCAGAATACGGTTTGCAACTGCACATGGGGACAAAGATCGTACTTTTTGGAGAAATGTCCTCTGGTCTGATGAAACAAAAATAGAACTGTTTGGCCATAATGACCATTGTTATGTTTGGAGGAAAAAGGGGAAGGCTTGCAAGCCGAAGAACACCATCCCAACCGTGAAGCACGGGGGTGGCAGCATCATGCTGTGGGGGTGCTTTGCTGCAGGAGGGACTGGTGCACTTCACAAAATAGATGGCATCATCAGGAAAGAAAATTATGTGGACATATTGAAGCAACATTTCAAGACATCAGTCACGAAGTTAAAGCTTGGTCACAAATTGGTCTTCCAAATGGACAATGACCCCAAGCATACTTCCAAAGTTGTGGCAAAATGGCTTAAGGACAACAAAGTGAAGGTATTGGAGTGGCCATCAAAAAGCCCTGACCTCAATCCTATAGAAAATGTGTGGGCAGAACTGAAAAAGCGTATTGTGGGAAGCTTGTGGAAGGCTACCCGAAACGTTTGACCCAAGTTACACCATTTAAAGGCTGTCAAAGGAATAATGGGCCAACGCTCTTATCCCCAACTTACAGGAGCAATTAGGGATAAGTGCCTTGCTCAAGGGCACATCGACCCACAAGTCGGCTAAGGGATTAGAACCAGCGTTCGGTTACTGGCACAAACACTCTTAACCACTAAGCTACCTGCCGCCCTAAATACTAATTGAGTGTATGTAAACTTCTGACCCAATGGGAATGTGTTGAAAGAAATAAAAGCTGAAATAAATAATTCTCTCTGCTATTATTCTGACATTTCACATTCTTAAAATAAAGTGGTGATCCTAACAGGGAATTTTTACTAGGATTAAATGTCAGGAATTGTGAAAAACTGAGTTTAAATGTATTTGGCTAAGGTGTATGTAAACTTCCGACTTCAGCTGTATATTTTTTATAATAATCCAACAGGTGTGTTTTTTTTGCTGCAGTAATTGACCGAGTCGAAAAAATGAACATGAAATCAATTCAGTAGTAAAGTGATGTTCATACGAATGTGATTCCTTAGATAGTCACTAGATTAAGATGTTAACAAGTCACTGCCTTCACCTTCCCCGTGATCTCTCTACCTTCCAAGTGTGTAACTGTACAATGTAAGTAACAACTGTCATGTTGTTTTTGTATACACATCAGAAGAACAACATGGTTGTGAATGGGAGGAACATTGCATTCATTTCATTGGTTAGTGCATGCAACCAGGCAGTTCTACAGGAAAATTCTATAATTTAAAAATGCCACGTGAAGAATGGGGAGTACAATCGTCTCATGGTACCAGAGCCCTCATTGTGAGCTGGTAGTCATTGTGGTGTGAAAACGGTTTTACATCGTAACGTGTCTGAATGCCGGTGAATAATCTGCCGCCATCGCCGGATAGAGTCGTGTTAAATTGTTCATGAGATAGACTCATGGAATGAGAACGTGTCTCTTTCATTATTCCACAGTATCAAGGAGAAAATGTGCTTCTGCAACAGATTAGCTGTGTTAGGGAGATGTGTGTTTATCTAGCTGTTAGGGAGGGGTGTGTTCATTTAGCCGTTAGGGAGGTGTGTGTTCATTTAGCTGTTAGGGAGGTGTGTGTTCATTTAGCTGTTAGGGAGGGGAGTGTTCATTTAGCTGTTAGGGAGGTGTGTGTTCATTTAGCTGTTAGGGAGGGGTGTGTTCATTTAGCTGTTAGGGAGGTGTGTGTTCATTTAGCTGTTAGGGAGAGGTGTGTTCATTTAGCTGTTAGGGAGGAGTGTGTTCATTTAGCTGTTAGGGAGGGGTGTGTTCATTTAGCTGTTAGGGAGGGGTGTGTTCATTTAGCTGTTAGGGAGGGGTGTGTTCATTTAGCTGTTAGGGAGGGGTGTGTTCATTTAGCTGTTAGGGAGAGGTGTGTGTTCATTTAGCTGTTAGGGAGGGGTGTGTTCATTTAGCTGTTAGGGAGGGGTGTGTTCATTTAGCTGTTAGGGAGGGGTGTGTTCATTTAGCTGTTAGGGAGGTGTGTTCATTTAGCTGTTAGGGAGGTGTGTGTTCATTTAGCTGTTAGGGAGGGGTGTGTTCATTTAGCTGTTATGGGAGGTGTGTTCATTTAGCTGTTAGGGAGGTGTGTTCATTTAGCTGTTAGGGAGGTGTGTGTTCATTTAGCTGTTAAGGAGGGGTGTGTTCATTTAGCTCTTTAGGGAGGGGTGTGTTCATTTAGCTGTTAGGGAGGGGTGTGTTCATTTAGCTGTTAGGGAGGGGTGTGTTCATT
Organism: Coregonus suidteri; assembly: GCA_036851935.1. Lineage (NCBI taxonomy): Eukaryota > Metazoa > Chordata > Actinopteri > Salmoniformes > Salmonidae > Coregonus > Coregonus suidteri. The sequence continues at coordinate 81,648,043 of CM072220.1, forward strand.
TAGCTGTTAGGGAGGGGTGTGTTCATTTAGCTGTTAGGGAGGGGTGTGTTCATTTAGCTGTTAGGGAGGGGTGTGTTCATGTAGCTGTTAGGGAGGGGTGTGTTCATTTAGCTGTTAGGGAGGGGTGTGTTTATCTAGCTGTTAGGGTGGGGTATGTTCATTTAGCTGTTAGGGAGGGGTGTGTTCATTTAGTTGTTACGGAGGGGTGTGTTTATTTAGCTGTTAGGGAGGTGTGTTCATTTAGCTGTTAGGGAGGGGTGTGTTCATTTAGCTGTTATGGAGGAGTGTGTTCATTTAGCTGTTAGGGAGGTGTGTTCATTTAGCTGTTAGGGAGGGGTGTGTTCATTTAGCTGTTAGGGAGGGGTGTGTTCATTTAGCTGTTAGGGAGGGGTGTGTTCATTTAGCTGTTATGGAGGAGGTGTGTTCATTTAGCTGTTAGGGAGGTGTGTGTTCATTTAGCTGTTAGGGAGGGGTGTGTTCATTTAGCTGTTAGGGAGGGGTGTGTTCATTTAGCTGTTAGGGAGGAGTGTGTTCATTTAGCTGTTATGGAGCGGTGTGTTCATTTAGCTGTTAGGGAGGTGTGTTCATTTAGCTGTTAGGGAGGGGTGTGTTCATTTAGCTTTTAGGGAGGTGTGTTCATTTAGCTGTTAGAGAGGTGTGTGTTCTTTTAGCTGTTAGGGAGGTGTGTGTTCATTTTACATTTACATTTACATTTTAGTCATTTAGCAGACGCTCTTATCCAGAGCGTGTTCATTTAGCTGTTAGGGTTAAGTGCCTTGCTCAAGGGCACATTTACGTCATTTAGCAGACGCTCTTATCCATAACGACTCACAAATTGGTGCGTTTACGGCCAGTGGGTGTTCATTTGGGGGGCTGGGGGGGGGGGGTAGAAGGATTACTTTATCCTATAGTATTGTTAAAGAGGTGGGGTTTCAAATGTTCAGGTGGTGAGTTACTCCGCTGTCCTGGCGTCGTGAGGGAGCTTGTTCCACCATTGGGGTAGCGCAGTTTTGACTGGGCTGAGTGGGAACTATGCTTCCGCAGAGTTAGGGGGCCAGCAGGCCAGAGGTGGATGAACGCAATGCCCTCGTTTGGGTATAGGGGACTGATCAGAGCCCGAAGGTACAGAGGTGCCGTTCCCCTCACTGCTCCATAGGCAAGCACCATTTAGCTGTTAGGGAGGGGTGTGTTCATTTAGCTGTTAGGGAGGGGTGTGTTCATTTAGCTGTTAGGGAGGGGTGTGTTCATTTAGCTGTTAGGGAGGGGTGTGTTCATTTAGCTGTTAGGGAGGTGTGTGCATTTAGCTGTTAGGGAGGGGTGTGTTCATTTAGCTGTTAGGGAGGGGTGTGTTCATTTAGCTGTTATGGAGGGGTGTGTTCATTTAGCTGTTAGGGAGGTGTGTGTTCATTTAGCTGTTAGGGAGGGGTGTGTTCATTTAGCTGTTAGGGAGGGGTGTGTTCATTTAGCTGTTAGGGAGGGGTGTGTTCATTTAGCTGTTAGGGAAGGGTGTGTTCATTTAGCTGTTAGGGAGGGGGTGTGTTCATTTAGCTGTTAGGGAGAGGTGTGTTCATTTAGCTGTTAGGGAGGTGTGTGTTCATTTAGCTGTTAGGGAGGTGTGTGTTCATTTAGCTGTTAGGGAGGGGTGTGTTCATTTAGCTGTTAGGGAGGGGTGTGTTCATTTAGCTGTTAGGGAGGGGTGTGTTCATTTAGCTGTTAGGGAGGGGTGTGTTCATTTAGCTGTTAGGGAGGGGTGTGTTCATTTAGCTGTTAGGGAGGGGTGTGTTCATTTAGCTGTTAGGGAGGGGTGTTTTCATTTAGCTGTTACGGAGGGGTGTGTTCATTTAGCTGTTAGGGAGGGGTGTGTTCATTTAGCTGTTAGGGAGGGGTGTGTTCATTTTTGCTGTGTTACGGAGGGGTGTGTTCATTTGGTACCATAATTGGTACTGCTGAGGGTGACTCTATCCCTGTGGTTGTATTGTTATAATGTAAATGTAATTTATCTTTTAATGTACGTGTCCTAGATACAGCATGTACAGTACAGTCGTTTCTCTTAGACGCTGTCCTAGGGGCTGAAACAGCTAGCATGTAGCCTGTCAGTGCTAGTCTTATGATAACATAGCATCACTGCTAGCATGTGTAGCCTGTCAGTGCTAGTCCTATGATAATGTAGCATCACATCTACATGCTAGTCATGTGTATTCCTATGATCAGTAGCATCACATCCTATGATGTGTAGCCTGTCAGTGCAAATCCTATGATATGTAGCATCACATGTGTAGCCTGTCAGTGCTAATCCTATGATAACGTAGCCTCACAGCTAGCAGTGTAGCCTGTCAGTGCTAATCCTATGATAACGTAGCATCACAGCTAGCATGTAGCCTGTCACTGCTAATCCTATGATAATGAATCCTCCAGCAATTTTCAAGCAATTCATATTACTCTAAAACCTTGATAGTTTTTGCCAAGAATCTTAATGTTATGCCGGTATTTATGCAAGATAATTGTGACATTAGGATAAATTGATGAGGTAAATCATCCATAAATCATTGATAAGATGACCTTGACAAACCTAATTGCCAGTCTTTAATAATCTCCATTTTATGTGAGTATTACATCTGCCTATTAAAAAAACACCTTCATTTTAAATCTATTGAATAACAATCGTTCCCCTATTACCATTCAGATAAAAAATTTACGACAAAACATTTAAGAAAATAAAAAACAATCCACTTCTCAATTGCTCAGTCAGAGGAAATAAACAGGAATAAACAGACTGAGGGTGAGTCTCAAAATGGCACCCTATTCCCTATATAGTACACTCCTACCCATAAGGTTGAATGTAGTGCACTATATAGGGAATAGGGTGCCATTTGGGACGCTGCTCGTGAAGTGGTGCCTCTTGAGCTGACAACAAAGAAGAGAAAAAATCAGACGTCTCCTTTTTGTCTCTAAAGCTTCAGGTTCCGTTTGAAAGTAAAAGAGCTGAGCT
>CM072220.1:81656031-81663531 GCA_036851935.1 Coregonus suidteri
ATCACTACTATATACACTTTGTTTTCCTGGAAGTCCTGCAATCACTACTATATACACTTTGTTTTCCTGGAAGTCCTGTAATCACTACTATAAACACTTTATTTTGTTCAGCAGCTCTTTAGGTTTCTCAATAGAAGTGAAAGACTGAACGAGCTCCAGCTTTTAACAGTACATGACTGTTAGACTCTTATTCATCAACATGCCTGTTAGACTCTTATTCATCAACATGACTGTTAGACTCTTATATATGATTGTCTATAGACACAGTAGATCAAGACCATAAGTGAATTAAATAATATAAATTGATAATGGCACTGTTTTAATTGTCCTCCTCTCCTTCTGCTCTAATCCTCCTCTCTTCTACAGGGCCGCGTCCATTCCTCTCTAACCAGATATCAGTTCTTCACTAGGCCTTCTCTCTCTCTATTCCTCTCTAACCAGATATCAGTTCTTCCTAGGCCTAATCACTCTCTCTCTATTCCTCTCTAACCAGATATCAGTTCTTCCCTAGGCCTTCTCTCTCTCTATTCCTCTCTAACCAGATATCAGTTCTTCCCTAGGCCTTCTCTCTCTCTATTCCTCTCTAACCAGATATCAGTTCTTCCCTAGGCCTTCTCTCTATCCCTCTCTAACCAGATATCTAGTTTCTTCTCTAGGCCTTCTCTCTATCCCTCTCTAACCAGATATAAGTTCTTCATAGGATTTCTCTCTATCCATCTCTAACCAGATATCAGTTCTTCCCTAGGCCTTCTCTCTCTCTATGTCACTCTTTAACCAGATATCAGTTCTTCCCTAGGCCTTCTCTCTCTATCCCCCTCTAACCAGATATCAGTTCTTCCCTAGGCCTTCTCTCTATCCCCCTCTAACCAGATATCAGTTCTTCCCTAGGCCTTCTCTCTCTATCCTCTCTAACCAGATCCTCTAACCAGATATCAGTTCTTCCCTAGGCCTTCTCTCTCTATCCCTCTCTAACCAGATATCAGTTCTTCCCTAGGCCTTCTCTCTCTCTATGTCCTCTCTAACCAGATATCAGTTCTTCCCTAGGCCTTCTCTCTCTATCCCCCTCTAACCAGATATCAGTTCTTCCCTAGGCCTTCTCTCTCTATCCCCCTCTAACCAGATATCAGTTCTTCCCTAGGCCTTCTCTCTATCCCTCTCTAACCAGATATCTGTTCTTCTCTAGGCCTTCTCTCTATCCCTCTCTAACCAGATATAAGTTCTTCATAGGATTTCTCTCTATCCATCTCTAACCAGATATCAGTTCTTCCCTAGGCCTTCTCTCTCTCTATGTCACTCTTTAACCAGATATCAGTTCTTCCCTAGGCCTTCTCTCTCTATCCCCCTCTAACCAGATATCAGTTCTTCCCTAGGCCTTCTCTCTATCCCCCTCTAACCAGATATCAGTTCTTCCCTAGGCCTTCTCTCTCTATCCCCCTCTAACCAGATATCAGTTCTTCCCTAGGACTTCTCTCTCTATCCCTCTCTAACCAGATATCAGTTCTTCCCTAGGCCTTCTCTCTCTCTATGTCACTCTTTAACCAGATATCAGTTCTTCCCTAGGCCTTCTCTCTCTATCCCCCTCTAACCAGATATCAGTTCTTCCCTAGGCCTTCTCTCTCTATCCCCCTCTAACCAGATATCAGTTCTTCCCTAGGCCTTCTCTCTCTATCCCCCTCTAACCAGATATCAGTTCTTCCCTAGGCCTTCTCTCTCTATCCCCCTCTAACCAGATATCAGTTCTTCCCTAGGACTTCTCTCTCTCTATCCCCCTCTAACCAGATATCAGTTCTTCCCTAGGCCTTCTCTCTCTCTATCCCCCTCTAACCAGATATCAGTTCTTCCCTAGGCCATCTCTCTATCCCCCTCTAACCAGATATCAGTTCTTCCCTAGGCCTTCTCTCTCTATCCCCCTCTAACCAGATATCAGTTCTTCCCAAGGCCTTCTCTCTATATCCCTCTCTAACCAGATATCAGTTCTTCCCTAGGCCTTCTCTCTATCCCTCTCTAACCAGATATCAGTTCTTCCCTAGGCCTTCTCTCTCTATCCCTCTCTAACAAGATATGAGTTCTTCCCTAGGCCTTCTCTCTCTATCCCTCTCTAACCAGATATCTGTTCTTCCCTAGGCCTTCTCTCTCTATCCCCCTCTAACCAGATATCAGTTCTTCACTAGGCCTTCTCTCTCTATTCCTCTCTAACCAGATATCAGTTCTTCCCTAGGCCTTCTCTCTCTATCCCCCTCTAACCAGATATCAGTTCTTCACTAGACCTTCTCTCTATCCCTCTCTAACCAGATATTAGTTCTTCATAGGATTTCTCTCTATCCCTCTCTAACCAGATATCAGTTCTTCCCTAGGCCTTCTCTCTCTCTATGTCACTCTCTAACCAGATATCAGTTCTTCCCTAGGCCTTCTCTCTCTATGTCACTCTAACCAGATATCAGTTATTCCCTAGGCCTTCTCTCTCTATCCCCCTCTATCCAGATATCAGTGCTTCCCTAGGCCTTCTCTCTCTATCCCCCTCGAACCAGATATCAGTTCTTCCCTAGGACTTCTCTCTCTATCCCCCTCTAACCAGATATCAGTTCTTCCCTAGGCCTTCTCTCTCTCTATCCCCCTCTAACCAGATATCAGTTCTTCCCTATGCCATCTCTCTATCCCTCTCTAACCAGATATCAGTTCTTCCCTAGGCCTTCTCTCTCTATCCCCCTCTAACCAGATATCAGTTCTTCCCTTCTCTCTATATCCCTCTCTAACCAGATATCAGTTCTTCCCTAGGCCTTCTCTCTCTTTCCCTCTCTAACCAGATATCAGTTCTTCACTAGGCCTTCTCTCTATTCCTCTCTAACCAGATATCAGTTCTTCCCTAGGCCTTCTCTCTCTATGTCCCTCTCTAACCAGATATCAATTCTTCCCTAGGCCTTCTCTCTCTATCCCTCTCTAACCAGATATCAGTTCTTCCCTAGGCCTTCTCTCTCTATCCCTCTCTAACCAGATATCAGTTCTTCCCTAGGCCTTCTCTCTCTATCCCTCTCTAACCAGATATCAGTTCTTCCCTAGGCCTTCTCTCTCTATCCCTCTCTAACCAGATATCAGTTCTTCCCTAGGCCTTCTCTCTATATATCTCTAACCAGATATCAGTTCTTCCCTAGGCCTTCTCTCTCAATCCCTCTCTAACCAGACATCAGTTCTTCCCTAGGCCTTCTCTCTCTATCCCCCTCTAACCAGATATCAGTTCTTCCCTTCTCTCTATATCCCTCTCTAACCAGATATCAGTTCTTCCCCAGGCCTTCTCTCTCTTTCCCTCTCTAACCAGATATCAGTTCTTCACTAGGCCTTCTCTCTATTCATCTCTAACCAGATATCAGTTCTTCACTAGGCCTTCTCTCTCTATGTCACTCTAACCAGATATCAGTTCCTCCCTAGGTCTTCTCTCTCTATCCCTCTCTAACCAGATATCAGTTCTTCCCTAGGCCTTCTCTCTCTATGTCCCTCTCTAACCAGATATCAGTTCTTCACTAGGCCTTCTCTCTATCCCTCTCTAACAAGATATCAGTTCTTCCCTAGGCCTTCTCTCTCTATCCCTCTCTAACCAGACATCAGTTCTTCCCTAGGCCTTCTCTCTCTATCCCTCTCTAACCAGACATCAGTTCTTCCCTAGACCTTCTCTCTCTATCCCTCTCTAACCAGATATCAGTTCATGGTCACTTGGCAGACCTGCTTATTACTTATAACTTCATAACAAGAAGAGGAAGAGGAAGAGGAAGAGAAGAGAAGAGAAGAGAAGAGAAGAGAAGAGAAGAGAAGAGAAGAGAAGAGAAGAGAAGAGAGAAGAGAAGAGAAGAGAAGAGAAGAGAAGAGAAGAGAAGAGAAGAGAAGAGAAGAGAAGAGAAGAGAAGAGAAGAGAAGAGAAGAGAAGAGAAGAGAAGAGAAGAGAAGAGAAGAGAAGGAGAAAGAGAGAACTATGCAGCAGCTCTTTTCCCAAGCAGCATGTGAAATAAAATTGTATGTTGTTAGGGAGCTTAGCTTGAAGAGATCTAATGAGCATTAAACCCACTCTCTGTTCCACACTTGTCTTAGCCAGACCCATCTGCCGGTTGGGGAGAGACTGGCTTAATTGTTTTGCAGAACTTATTCCGCATCTTACCAAGAGGGTGGGTCTGTTTGTGAGCGCTCAGGGGTGGACTTGGTGATTTGGAGGCCCCAGTTAGAGGCCAGTCTGAGGCCCTCCCCTTCCTAGTAAAGACATGTAATTCAACTGTAAACATGTATTACCTTTTATAACGTGCCGTCAACACAACCAGTCATGATGTTTTCATCTGATTGTCAAACGAATCGCTTCAGAAAGTAGGTTACCTTCGCACGTTCCCCCAAAAATAATTCCAGCATCCGAACAGTGCAATGTGCACCCGCTATCTTTCCTTCAATTCACAAGTGGCTGAAACTATTGCACTGGAGAAAAACATCCAAGCGAGCGAACAACAGCGCCCCTCTGTCTTACTATATGTAGCACATGTATCTGATGCTGTGTGGCCAAAAAGAGCATGACACGCCATAATATTTTTTGGGGCCAGACAGCATCAGAGACATGGGCTACACCCTTACAATGTCCTCTGTCTCCACGACGACGGCAGTATTATCAACAGCACCTGTCTTTTTACTAAAGAAATGTGTATTGTGTCCCCCCTGGAGTGTAAGGTTCTGGGGCAGGGTTTCTACGAAGCTACCCCTGTAGGTATATATATAAAAAAATATGATTTGCTTAAACAGCCCATAGAAACGCATTGAATGGCAGGTTCATACATAGTCAAACATGTTATCAAAAGGACGTATGTGTCTGTCCTATATCTGACAGACATAAGAAAGCCAGAATAAAAAAATTATATAAAATGGTGGAATTACCTGTATACCTTTTTACATGGAAATGCCCTATAGGTCGTTATCAATAAAACGTCACAATACGGTTCAGAGCTTTCTATTTGGGCTGCTGGGGGGCCGAGGAGACCTCCAGTTCTGCTAAAACCATTGACAACTACGTGCTGTTTTCAAGGGGTTGTTAAATAAATTGTAGGACTACTTGGTTTTAATATCAACTCTTGAAGAGCATAGTCAAAACTACACATTTCCGATTATTCCACATGTAGCGCTATCATCAGAGTTATACAGCAAGTAACTGCATGCTTTTCATGATCAGTAAACATCAATGATCATGTAATTTCAGATACGTGAAGGTACCTATCTGTTTGGCATGTAATTAGCTAAGCATACAACATCATTTTAGTTTGCTTCGTCAGAGATTAGGCTTTTTGGAAAGAGCTTGACATCAGCAAGCCCTCGTCCTGGTAAAGTTGTCAGTCGGACTACTGTCATCTCCACTATAGATGGAAAGCAAATCAAACAATATTGGTATATAGCCATCTAGTTTATCACCTGAAAGTTAGCTTGACAACTAGCGAGAATGACTGATCTGTTATTAGCTAGCTAGCTTGTTAACTAGCCATATTGACGTGATCTGTTATTAGCTAGCTAGCTTGTTAACTAGCCGTATTGACGTGATCTGTTTTTACCTAGCTAGCCAATTTGACGTGGTCCATCAATCAATGTAGCCTATCATGTCTGTCAGCAGCAATCGTGATTAAACACTTAAAAACAACTTTGAAAAGGGGTTGTTAGCTAACTTCGCTAGGTAGGCCTACGTTGGTAGGGGATGTTAGCTAACTCCGCTAGGTAGGCCTGCATTGGTAGGGGATGTTAGCTAACTTCGCTAGGTAGGCATGTGTTGGTAGGGGATGTTAGCTAACTCCTCTAGGTAGGCCTGCGTTGGTAGGGGATGTTAGCTAACTTCGCTAGGTAGGCCTATGTTGGTAGGGGATGTTAGCTAACTTTGCTAGGTAGGCCTGCGTTGGTAGGGGATGTTAGCTAACTTTGCTAGGTAGGCCTGCATTGGTAGGGGATGTTAGCTAACTTCGCTAGGTAGGCCTGCGTTGGTAGGGGATGTTAGCTAACTTTGCTCGGTAGGCCTGCGTTGGTGGGGGATGTTAGCTAACTTCACTAGGTAGGCCTATGTTGGTCAAGGATGTTAGCTAACTTTGCTAAGTAGGCCTGCGTTGGTTGGAGAAAAAAGTACATTAGTTCTACTTACCACTATGTTTAGCCAAATGTAAGAAATCTTGTCTACCGGTAGCTTGCAAAGTAAACATTACCAGCTAACAGTATGTCGGCAAATGTACCCTTCTGCTGCTTGACAGGCAGAGTCCACAAAGCATGGGAAATTAACCTAAACCACTCATACCTGTCAGGTATAGTTCACTTTTATTTTATATCACTCACGTATCTGAAATTACATGATCACATTGCTGTTTCCTGATCATGAAAAGCATGCAGTCACTTGCTGTATAACTGACGATGGAGCTAAATGTGCGCAATTGTTTTGCATGGAATAAGCTGAAATGTGTAGCTCTGAGTATGCTCTTCAAGAGGTGATGATGTCACAACCAAATAGTTCACATTTATTTAACAATACCTTGAGAACGGCAGGCATTTGTCAATGGTTTTAGCGGAGCTGGGGCTCTCTTTACCTTAATGCTTTTATCATGTATTTACTATATCTCGAGTGGATCATAAGGGGGCCTCAAGAAGAGAAATTGTTATTTATTATTATTATTATTATTATTATGTATTTTTTTAATGCTCAGCTCATGAGGACCCCTGATGATGTAAGGCCCGAGGCTTAATGGTTAGTCCGCCAGCGGCGTGATGGTGATGGTGATGATGTAAGGATGGTTAGTCCGCCAGCGTGTGCTCGCATGTTGATCTGTGTCTACTCTTATGTCCAAAACACGACAGAGAAATAAAGTGTGATTTTTTCCTGATGGAATATCCAATAGGGCCTGTGTTCAGTCAGTGGCACCGAGTATTGAGAGTAAGATCAATACGGGACCACCCCTGCAATCACATATTAATCACATCATGGAGCGGAGATGAATAGAGGGGGGGGGGGGAGAAGGGGAAAGGAAGTGGCTTTCATTAGAATGTTTGATCAGCCAACAGGTTAACAACCAACAAGTCTCTGAACGCGAGAAGCAACACTTGGATCAATGCTAGTTTCAGCTTGAGTCCCAAATGACACCCTATTCCCTACATAGTGCCCTATGGGCCCTGGTCAAAAAAATAGTGCACTATGTATGTGTTTACACAAGCAGCCCAATTCTGATATTTTTTTCCCACTAACTGGTCTTTTGACCAATCACATCAGATCTTTTCACATCAGATCTTTTTCAGAGCTGATCTGATTGGTCTAAAGACCAATTAGTGAGAAGAGAAAAAAAATGTCAGAATTGGGCTGCCTGTTCAAACAGCCTATACAGGGAATAATGTGTCATTTGGAATGCAGATTTACTGTACCAGTCAAAGGTTTGGACACACCTACTCAATTCAAGGTTTTTTCTTTATTTGTACTATTTTCTACATTGTAGAATAATAGTGAAGACATCAAAACTATGA
>CM072220.1:81668531-81673531 GCA_036851935.1 Coregonus suidteri
ACCCCACGGGGTGAGATCTTGCGTGGAGCCCCAGATCGAGGGAGATTATCAGTGGTCTTGCATGTCTTCCATTTCCTAATAATTGCTCCCACAGTTGATTTCTTCAAACCAGCTGCTTACCTATTGCAGATTCAGTCTTCCCAGCCTGGTGCAGGTCAACAATTTTGTTTCTGGTGTCCTTTGACAGCTCTTTGTTCTTGGCCATAGTGGAGTTTGGAGGGTGACTGTTTGAGGTTGTGGACAGGTGTCTTTTATACTGATAACAAGTTCAAACAGGTGCCATTAATACAGGTAACGAGTGGAGGACAGAGGAGCCTCTTAAAGAAGAAGTTACAGGTCTGTGAGAGACAGAAATCTTGCTTGTTTGTAGGTGACCAAATAATTATTTTCCACCATAATTTGCAAATAAATTCATAAAAATCATACATTGTGATTTTCTGGATTATTTTTCTCAATTTGTCTGTCATAGTTGACGTGTACCTATGATGAAAATTACAGGCCTCTCTCATCTTTTTAAGTGGGAGAACTTGCACAATTGGTGGCTGACTAAATACTTTTTTTCCCCACCGTATATATCGGTATCTTTCATTTTAGTTAAAAATAATATATACCAGGGAAATGTCCATGCACCACTCCCTCTAAGTGTATGTGGATGAATGATGAATGAGCTGGTAGAGAAAGTGGCAGCGAGAAAAAGCCAAATGTACTTTTGGTTTGACAGAAACTTTATCCCTGAAAGGAAGGCTGCTGAGTTTTGCGGCTGACATCTCATTGGAGCCTGAAATTCAATTGAAGTTAAAATTCAGGGCCAGGAAGTCTTTGGTTGAACACACCAATCATGGATCCATCAGCCTTGTCAGGGTGAGTATACTCTGAGTATATACTGCATTCCCAAATGGTACCCTATTCTCCATAGGACCCTGTTTAAAAGTAGTGCACTACATAGGGAATAGGGTACCATTTGGGAATAACAGTCCACTTTAAAGCTGTTTTCAAAGGAATGCATGAAGTGATGTGAATGCCATGAATGAAACATTCTGCATCTCCTCTAGATGTGTGTCAATGTAATGAAAGGTCTTCTCAAAAGGTGTTATCAGATATTCTTAAATAAACCTTAAAAAACACACATGCACACACACACACACACACACACACACACACACACACTCTCTCTCTCTCTCTCTCTCTCTCTCTCTCTCTCTCTCTCTCTCTCTGTCTCTCTCTCTCTCTCTCTCTCTCTCTCTCTCTCTCTCTCTCTCTCTCTCTCTCTCTCTCTCTCTCTCTCTCTCTCTCTCTCTCTCTCTCTCTCTCTCTCTCTCTCTCTCTCTCTCTCTCTCTCTCTCTCTCTCTCTCTCTCTCTCTCTCTCTCTCTCTCTCTCTCTCTCTCTAATCTAACTACATCTTTTTCCCCTATTAATATGACTAAAACATCCTTCTCCTTGCATTCACTCCTAATGGAGCAGAGTAGATGGATACTCTGGATGGGTGACCATGACTGCTTTTCCAAATGGCACCCTATCCCCTATATAGTGCACTACTTTTGACCAGAGACCATAGGTGTAAATCCCATAGAGCTCTGGTCAAAATGTAGCGCACTATATAGGGAATAGGGTGCCATTGGAAATGCAGACCAAGATATCTCAATGGCTGAGGTCCCATTATCCTGGTGGTTGATGGTGTATTCCTGTAGAGGCCCCATTTCCGCTAATTGATAAAATGTGCTGTGGAACCCAGAGACGGGACCAGAGCTATGGGCTGAGGCCTAGAAGAGCTCTTTCAACGTCAATTATTGATGCTGCCGCTATTTTTCCTTTCCCCGTTCTTTCCAGACTACGGCAGGCGGTAAGGATAAAAAATAGGCCGTGACCGGCAAAACTGACCAATAGACTGAGCGACTGATACACCTGTCAGAGTGGGTTTTCCCAAACAAAATAAGTCCTGGACTAAACTGCTCTTTCAATAAAGGTACATTTTTCCCTCACTGTATATATTTTCTGTTGTATTTTTGACTGTATGTTTTGTTTTACCCCATATGTTTTGTTTATTCCATATGTAACTCTGTGTTGTTGTTTTTATCGCACTGCTTTGCTTTATCTTGGCCAGGTCGCAGTTGTAAATGAGAACTTTGTTCTCAACTGGCTTACCTGGTTAAATAAAGGTGAAATAAATAAATATATATATATATATATATATAAAAGGAATAATACTAGTGTGGTAATAACCTGTGTTAGGGAAACCATCTCTAAGTACGTTCTGGATATGTGTAAGGTAACTATGCTATGAGAACTCAAAAGCGCTCTGGTTTATAGTGGAAGATAAACAACTTACGTGTGACACATTCCACTCTTTAGTTAAATATATCCTTGAGTGAAGCTAGATCCTGTTTGTAGCTGTGAAAAGCATGTTTTTTTTTGTGTTTTTTTGTTTTCACATCCACTTTGAACACCTGACCAGCTGGTTCAGCTTTGGCGTCACTGTTTTTAAAGGATTCAGCGTGTAACAACAACAAAAAAACAAAACAGCCCTTTTTTTATGTAGCCGTCTGCTGTTATACAAGTGTAAACATGAACTTGAAACACCACAAAATAAAGTCCCCTGAACATTTCAATAATACATCACTCGAAAAAAAAGCCTGTGAAAATGTGCCACACCACCATACTTCTCTCAAAAGAACAAAGGGAGAAAACACATACATGAAAAGAAGAAAGTGAATATAATGACAGAATAATCAAGGACTGAACCAACCGAGGGAATAACTATGGTCAGAAAATATATAAGTCTCATACTTTAGAGAACTAGCTGAGAGGGGAGAGATGGCGTCCGCGTCCCCAAATTGCACCCTATTCCCTATTAAGTGCACTACTAGGGCTAGTCAAAAGTAGTGCGCTAAAATAGGAAATAGGGTGCAGTTTGGGACTTCTTTTTTTTCCATCTCCATGGAGATTGAGATTAATTGAACACATGTTCATTTTTTTTTTTGAGGCAGTCCAAATGCCAGGGAGACTTCATTCTGTTTTTGCAGTGTAACGTAATGTTGATGACGGCCCTCCCTTTTTCTCGCCTGACAAGAACAACAACAAAAATATCAATCACTACACCCATCTGTAACAGAAAGGAGAACTATAAAGGCAACGGCTTTAATAATGTACTATTTCTGGCTTCGTCTCTTGTGGTTTTGAGATCACTGTTGTTATATTTAAAGAAAAGAGTGTGGTGTTCAACACAGGGTTTTCTGGCCTTCTGTACTGAGCTTTATGTCTTCACCCTGATCTTCATGTTTCATGGATTTATAATGCCAGCCTCATAACGGGCTTATGAGTGTGATTGGAAGGCATCTGTTCTTGGAAGAATAATAAATCACAGTTATTTTAGCTATGAGCAATATACAGTATATATGGACGTCTCTCTCTCTCTCTCTCTCTCTCTCTCTCTCTCTCTCTCTCTCTCTGTCTCTCTCTCTCTCTCTCTCTCTCTCTCTCTCTCTCTCTCTCTCTCTCTCTCTCTCTCTCTCTCTCTCTCTGTCTCTTTCTCTCTCTCTCTCTCCTCTCTCTCTCTCTCTCTCTCTCTCTCTCTCTCTCTCTCTCTCTCTCTCTCTCTCTCTCTCTCTCTCTCTCTCTCTCTCTCTCTCTCTGTCTCCCTCTCTCCCTCTCTCTCTCTCTCTCTCTCTCTCTCTCTCTCTCTCTCTCTCTCTCTCTCTCTCTCTCTCTCTCTCTCTCTCTCTCTCTCTCTCTCTCTCTCTCTCTCTCTCTCTCTCTCTCTCGATCTCTCTGTTCTCTTATGAGCTCTGGCCTTATCTCTCTTGGATCTCTGTCATTCATATTCCATTCACCCAGCTCAATGTAACATCGATAGGTTTAGGCTACTACATGATACTCACATTTTCCCTGTAACCATCATGAGGTTGCTAAAATCTAGCTTATGAATGAAAGTTTACAACATAGGTGCACAGGTCAAGAGAAATTTGAGTAATCAAGGTGAAAGACAGTGACATATTCAATACCGCAGTGCACAATCTTGCCTGCATCTAGCTGATCTAGGGTGTATTCATTAGTCCAACAGTTGCAAACAACAGTTTCAAGTACGTTTATCCCCATTCCGTTCCGTTTACATCCGTTTAAGAAATGTTTTTCAACAGAATCGGCGGAATGAATACACCCCTTGATCACACGCGAACACAGTTCACTTTCACAGCAGCCACATACAAACAGCATGATCACTTTGATGGTTGGATAATTCCTTCTCTTGTCTATGCACTCTCCTCCTCTCACCTTTTCCCTTCGCTTGTGGACTTCACAACACATCAGCTGTCTGTGACCAGGCAAAAAATGCCTTTTCAAGCCAAACCTTCATATCATAACCGCTAACCGCTACGTCGTGGTCACCATATTAGCTAACGTCAAGTCAACATTGCTACTAGAACTAATGTGTTAGTAAACCCGCTACAATCATGCATTACAGCAGGTATCATCAACTAGTTTTCAGCGCCGGGACAATTTTTCCTTGAGCGGATGGTCAGGGAGCCGGAACATAATTTCAAATAATTTGTAGACGGCAAATTGACATGATGAAGCCCAAATAAAGGCCATATTTTATTAAAACATAATCATTTCAAACCTTGCTTACATTTGTATACGATCACATATATATCTCTATATTATACGTGGGAATACTTTGGAACAGATTTCCCAAATTAAAATCACTTGGAGCTGATTTACTGGGGTTTTGTACAGTCGTTTATGTACACCAATTAAAATATATACATGTTATTTATTTTGCTCAGAAAACTTGGGGGGGGGCAAATAAAATCACCAGTTGGGGAACCCTGCAGTACAGTGTACAGTCAGCAAGCAGTTTTAGCAATAAAGTAATAAAACCAAAAGCTTACCTTGACTTGGAAGAGTTCCAGTGTTGGATAACCAGCTAGGTAACACAGCATCCCTCTCTGTTTGAGCCGGGTGTTTTAGTAGGCTAAACTAGCTAGATGCATTTGCTCGCTATGT
>CM072220.1:81678531-81686031 GCA_036851935.1 Coregonus suidteri
GCTGGCCGATGATATTCCTTCCCCTCTTTCGTCTTTTTTGTGAGGTTGAATCCAACCTCATCAATGAAGATGAACTGGTGCTCCACTGCTGCCACCTCTAGCTCAAGGACTCTCTGAAACACACATGACAATATCAGAAATAGACATGGAGTGGTCACTATTGTGAAGCACAATCATTATGATTACAATACTGAAATATGTATAATTTATACAGTGTTGAGAGTATGCATCAATTGTGGGATTGTATAGGACTCACTTGCACATAGTTATGTCGCAATTCTTTGACTCTTTCTGAATTACGTTCAAATGGCACCCTGTAGACCTGCTTCATCCTGAGATTATTTCTGCGCAAGACACGGTCCAGTGTTGATAAACTCACCCTATCAATATTTTGAAATATCTCATTTTTTTCTATTATTTTTCTTTGTATTTGCCGTAATGTTATGGCGTTATTTTCTAGGACCATGTTCATGATTTCAGTTTCCTGTTCAGGAGACAGGACACGTTCCCGGCCACCTTGTGTTGGTAATCTTTCAGTTCTGCCAAACAAATAGTAAAATGCTGTAAATACAAAGTAGAAATACATTTCCCAAATACTTGAAACATACTTTATTTTTACAGTCCTACAGAACAGTCCACAGGCAATACTGTACTACTGTACTCATTGAGTACCCAGTACTGCCCTCATGAGAGTAGATTTCTTACCTATTCTCACCGGAATGTCCGGATGATGGATGCTACAGTGTACCTGCTGATTTGGCTGTACTCTTTTCAGCCTCCCTCATTGTTAGACCATGGTTGACCACATCCTCTGATGATCTCATCCTACGTCCTTGGCCGTCCTCGTCCTCGTCCTTGTCCTCCCCCGTCCTCCTCCTCTTACTCTCACTCCTCTGTCTCTGCCTCTGTTTCCAATGTTGGCATCCATTGCTCCAAAACAGAAGAGCTCACCTGTTGCACTTTTATGCTAAAGCTCTGATTGCTAATTGTAAAATTGTGTGACGGGTGTTTGCCCATGTGATGAGTCAGTGTGCATATTTGAATGGCAGTGTGTTCATTGTGAAAACAAAGATATTTTCTGCATGAAAATTGTGCCAAATGCAAAGATTTGTGTGTAGTGTTTTGAAAAAAAGTGTGTTGTAGAACTGCAATTTGAGTGTAAAGCAGGAATTGTGCTTGTAGATTAGCAGAATTGGTTCAGGGGGTTGTTGCATTAGTTTCATGTTGTGGTCATTTTTTATTATTTTTTTTATTTTATTTCTTTGTCATTTAGCAGACGCTCTTATCCAGAGCGACTTACAGGAGCAATTAGGGTTTAGTGCCTTGCTCAAGGGCACATCGACAGATTTGTCACCTAGTAGCTCGGGGATTAGAACCAGCGACCTTTCAGTTACTGGCACAACGCTCTTACCCACTAAGCTACCTGCGTCATTGTGTCTCAAGTACCAGTATTTGTGTGTAAACAATTGAGAAAAACTGTAAACACTATTATTGTACCCAGAGTGAGTCCATGCAACTTATTATGTGACTTGTTAAGCATATTTTTTACTCCTGAACTTTATTTAGACTTGCTATTACAAATTGGTTGAATACTTATTTACTCAAGACATTTCAGCTTTTCATTTTTTAATGCATTTGCTAGAATTTCGAAAAATAATTCCACTTTGACATTATGGGGTGTTGTTGTGTAGACCAGTGACAAAAAAAAAAAAGAATCTCAATTTAATCCATTTAAAATTCAGGCTGTAACACAACAAAATGTGGAGAAAGTAAAGAGGTGTGAATACTTTATGATGGCCCTGTACAAGGGCATAGGGTGTCATTTGGGACTCACGACACGGTTATATTGTTGTTGCTCAGAAACACGTTGGGTTTGGACCTGCAGAGATATCGAGCCATGCAGGCATTTACTAACCCTTTCATTACTGACCATAATAATGTATGTTAATGATCATTAGTAGCCTACTACTAACCCTAACCCTACTACTAACCCTAACACTAACCCCACTACTAAACCTAACCCTAACCCTAACCATAACCCCACTACTAACCTAACCCCAATACTAACCCTAACCCCACTACTAACCCTAACCCCACTACTAACCCTAACCCAACTACTAACCCTAACCCTACTACTAACCCTAACCCTACTACTAACCCTAACCCTACTACTAACCCTAACCCTACTACTAACCCAACCCTACTACTAACCCTAACCCTAACCCCACTACTAAATCTAACCCCACAACTAACCCTAACCCTACTACTAACCCTAACCCCACTACTAACGCTAACCCTAACCCAACTACTAACCCTAACCCCACTACTAACCCTAACCCAACTACTAACCCTAACCCCACTACTAACCCTAACCCCACTACTAACCCTAACCCTACTACTAACCCTAACCCTACTACCCTAACCCTAACCCTAACCCTAACCCTACTACTAACCCTAATCCTAACCCTACTACTAACCCTAACCCTACTACTAACCCTAACCCCACTACTAACCCTAACCCTACTACTAACCCTAACCCCACTACTAACCCTAACCCTACTACTAACCCTAACCCACTACTAACCCTAACCCTACTACTAACCCTAACCCCACTACTAACCCTAACCCTACTACTAACCCTAACCCCACTACTAACCCTAACCCCCTACTACTAACCCTAACCCTACTACTAACCCTAACCCTAACCCTACTACTAACCCTAACCCTACTACTAACCCTAACCCCACTACTAACCCTAACCCTACTACTAACCCTAACCCACTACTAACCCTAACCCCTACTACTAACCCTAACCCTACTACTAACCCTAACCCCACTACTAACCCTAACCCTACTACTAACCCTAACCCTACTACTAACCCTAACCCTACTACTAACCCTAACTAACCCTACCCCAACTACTAACCCTAACCCTACTACTAACCCTAACCCTACTACTAACCCTAACCCTACTACTAACCCTAACCCTAACCCTAACCCTAACTAACCCTAACCCTAACCCTACTACTAACCCTAACCCTAACCCCACTACTAACCCTAACCCTACTACTAACCCTAACCCTACTACTAACCCTAACCCCACTACTAACCCTAACCCTAACCCTAACCCTAACCTACTAACCCTAACCCCACTACTAACCCTAACCCTACTACTAACCCTAACCCTACTACTAACCCTAACCCTACTACTAACCCTAACCCCACTACTAACCCTAACCCTACTACTAACCCTAACCCCACTACTAACCCTAACCCCACTACTAACCCTAACCCTACTACTAACCCTAACCCCACTAACCCTAACCCTAACCCCACTACTAACCCTAACCCTAACCCCACTACTAACCCTAACCCTACTACTAACCCTAACCCTACTACTAACCCTAACCCTAACCCTACTACTAACCCTAACCCCACTACTAACCCTAACCCTACTACTAACCCTACTACTAACCCTAACCCCACTACTAACCCTAACCCTACTACTAACCCTAACCCTAACCCCACTACTAACCCTAACCCTACTACTAACCCTAACCCTAACCCCACTACTAACCCTAACCCTACTACTAACCCTAACCCTACTACTAACCCTACTAACCCTAACCCTAACCCCACTACTAACCCTAACCCTACTACTAACCCTAACCCCACTACTAACCCTAACCCTAACCCCACTACTAACCCTAACCCTAACCCTACTACTAACCCTAACCCTAACCCTACTACTAACCCTAACCCTACTACTAACCCTAACCCTACTACTAACCCTAACCCTAACCCAACTACTAACCCTAACCCTACTACTAACCCTAACCCTACTACTAACCCTAACCCCAACTACTAACCCTAACCCTACTACTAACCCTAACCCTACTACTAACCCCAACCCAACTACTAACCCTAACCCTACTACTAACCCTAACTCTACTACTAACCCTAACCCTACTACTAACCCTAACCCTACTACTAACCCTAACCCTACTACTAACCCTAACCCCTAACCCTACCCTACTACTAACCCTAACCCTACTACTAACCCTAACCCTACTACTAACCCTAACCCTACTACTAACCCTAACCCTACTACTAACCCTAACCCTACTACTAACCCTAACCCTACTACTAACCCTAACCTGACTACTAACCCTAACCCAACTACTAACCCTAACCCCACTACTAACCCTAACCCTACTACTAACCCACATGTACACCCTACCCTACTACCCTACTACTACTAACATTAACCCTACCTACTGTACCCTATTACCTCAACTAGCCTGCCCTAACCCTGACTACTAACCCTACCCCCCCCCTATATACTAAACCCTACCCTACTACTAACCCTAACCCTACTACTATACCCTAACCCTACTACTAACCCTAACCCTACTACTAACCCTAACCCCCTTCTCAACACTTACTAACCCTGTTTTTTACTACTAACCCTAACCCTAACTGCACTAACCCTAACCCTACTACTAAGCCTTTCACTACTACTGTCCTAACCCTACTACTACTATTCTAACCCTACTACTAACCAATAAAATTTACTAATTTGATTTGATTTACTAACCCCTAACTAACTAACCCTAACCCTAACCCTAAACCCTACTACTAACCCTAACCCTACTACTAACCCTAACCCTAACCCTACTACTAACCCTAACCCTACTAACTAACCCTAACCCTACTACTAACCCTAACCCAACTACTAACCCTAACCCTAACCCTAACCCTACTACTAACCCTAACCCTACTACTAACCCTAACCCTACTACTAACCCTAACCCTACTACTAACCCTAACCCTAACCCTACTACTAACCCTAACCCTACTCCTAACCCCAACCCTACTACTAACCCTAACCCTACTACTAACCCTAACCCTACTACTAACCCCAACCCTACTACTAACCCTAACCCAACTACTAACCCTAACCCTACTACTAACCCCAACCCTACTACTAACCCTAACCCAACTACTAACCCTAACCCTACTACTAACCCTAACCCTACTACTAACCCTAACCCTACTACTAACCCTAACCCTACTACTAACCCTAACCCTACTACTAACCCTAACCCTAACCCTACTACTAACCCTAACCCTAACCCTACTACTAACCCTAACCCTACTACTAACCCTAACCCTACTACTAACCCTAACCCTCTAGAAAGAGGCCTGAGTTCCTGACTTCGAAATCCGAGTTGGATGACCATTCAAAACTTATTTTTCCCCAGTCTGAGCTCGTTCCCAGTTGTCTTGAACTCACTGAAGTCTGAGATTTCCCGATTCCGAGTTTCCAGTTGCTTTGAATGCGGCAGAAGTCGTGCTGGATTGACAGCATGGCCAATGTTGAATGTTTATCCTTTTAAGCTTGGAAAAGAGACCCTTAAACCCAGACTTGGATCCCAAACCCACTCCACTGAATAGCAGACTAGTGATTGCTTTGCAATGCTTGCAGTTAGCCACTGATTCCTTCCAAACTACTCATTGTTGAATGTGCGATTTCGAACTTGTTGTGTAATGTATATGTCCAATGGCCACCTATACGTTTTATCTATAATTCCTCTTCATAATGTCTCTTCATATGACAAGGATTGAAAAGGATTTTGCCAGTAGATCATCTCTGCCCCACTTGCCCTGTATGACGGGTCGCCACTGGTCTTGTCTCGGTGTTCCCGAGACCAGCGGAGTAAAAAACCTCATAATTATCAGCTTCCGTTCTGTCAGCGCATAAAACCGCTTCGCCAGGCCAAATATATACACTCCTTTCTTGAAACATTAATATCTTAACAGCCTTTATATCAAATCCCAACTGATGCGTATCAAAGTAGTGTAGTGGAGGTATACGACTTATCAATGATGTAGTACAATAGAGAAATCACGCACAAACTAGCCTACAAATATATTCACATGCGCGTCGCACACATAGCCTAGTTTCAACGGGCAGCAAGACTGTGCAGCTCACAGAAGAATGACATCGGTAGCCGGTAAGGTAGGAAAGACGTTTCAACTTATGATATCTACCAGTAAATGCTAACTCAGGCAACAATGGGTATGCAAACCAGGTAAAAAAATAAAAAAGTTTAGTCCGAAGTGTTGGTTCGTAGGCTATTTGTGATGCGCAATTGTCATCATGTGCTTTTTTTTGCATCGGGGGGCGTAGACATGGATGGACACAGTCCCAGCCACTGGGAAGCCATGACAGGCCCACCCAATCAGATTGATGTGGTCGAAGCGTTGTTGTAGGCTTCGAACATCAATTATTTTTTATTTTTTCAACAACAAAAAAAGTGTGATTTTGAGAGTGAAAATCTGAAAAATGTATAGGAACATTTTGGATTTTTCCACACCGCGTGCCTTTCCTTCGCTGGATGGGCCGTTTGGGAACTTTTTGGCAAAATTAGATACAATCATAAGAATACAAAAACACAACCATTAAGTATTTCCCAATCGAAATGTACAACTATTACTTCCCATTATAAAATAACATTTCATGTTTTAGTACACAAAGTAACCTAAAGTTTAAAGTGGAACTGACAGCGTTTTAACTACTTTGTAGATATGAAACAAACAGACAATCATAATATCAGTCAAAAAATATCAATTTCCCCGGTTTATGCTACAAAACAAAACTTCATAAGAGGTTTTAAAAACAGGTTCTATTTGACTCAATGTTCCATGACGTACACGAAGGCATTGTTGGCAGAATAGATGGATTCAGTTCAATGCATGATTCATATAATTCACCAATACATTTCTTGGTAGTCCTAAAAAATATTGCTCTCAGGTTGTAAATCACAGCTGGCCTGGTACATTGTTTGCTGCCTCCATTCAGGATGCACTGTTTTAGTTTCAATGACACAATATTCTGGACAAAAACGGACGAATGTAACTAAGGCTGGGAATGCCAATACAATCAAACTAGCAAGGGCAATGATCACAAGTCATTCATATATAACGTGGCTAATAGCCTAGCGTATCTGTTTATGTAGCAAGCTAAAAACACAGAGCCTAACGTTAGCTAGATAGCTAGCTAGCAGCTAGGAAGATGTCATGCATTGGAGGAGCGGGAGAGTGGCTGACTTTTTCCCCCTCATGTCGTTGTTTTAGTGGCTATAGGAAAGACAAACAGTGTGACAAACCTTCTGGAGATGAAGAGCAAAACAGGCTGAATGATCAATTAGCGCCCATGCAGAACAATGACATCATTTATCTATCAATCAATATGCTTTTATTAACACCCCTAAAGGCCTGTTCACATCAGGATGGGATTGTCTGCTATTCTGTCAACCCCTTAAAGGCCTGTTCACATCAGGATGGGATTGTCTGCTATACTGTCAGGATGGGATTTATTAACACCCTAAAGGCCTGTTCACATCAGGATGGGATTGTCTGCTATTCTGTCATTTATTAACCCCCTAAAGGCCTGTTCACATCAGGATGGGATTGTCTGCTATTCTGTCAACCCCC
>CM072220.1:81691075-81706075 GCA_036851935.1 Coregonus suidteri
GGTCTGATGACTGGTGATGTTTTCCCCTTGGTCTGATGACTGGTGATGTTTTCCCTTGGTCTGATGACTGGTCATTCAGCAAATATCTCCACATCCAGAGGTAGAGTATGTCTGTCTCTCAAATAGCATCCTAAAGTATTCAGTACATAGAGAGCTCATAAGGCCCTGGTCAAAAAGCAGTGCACTATATAGGGAGTAGTGTGCCATCCTCCGTCTTCCTGGTCCATCCATCTCTGACCTGTTTCAGCCAAAGGCCTGCACCAGATTGAGTTTCGAACCAAGTTTACGGTCTCAACCCCTCAGAGAGCTGTAATGGTTTTACACTTGTAACAGTCTCAAACCCTCAGAGCGCTGTAACGCATGGGCAGATAAATGATTGTCAATGCGTTCCTTGATAATGATTCATCTGCTTTCAGAGCGTTACCTGAGTGAAGGGGACGAAGGAAAATCATTTCCTGGGGAGTGTCAGCCTCTGTGATTTAGACTGGTATGATCAACCCCCAGAAATGTGTTGTGGAGAGGACGGCCCACTCCATAACACCGAGCCCGTTATACCCATGACAGGGCAGCCAATGAGGAACGTTATACCCATGACAGGGCAGCCAATGAGGAACGACTGTTCCAGTTCCACACTTCAACGATAGCCGGGGCCGTTCCCCCCCCCCCTGACAATGATTCAACTGCTTTTTTTCCAATCGAGACAAGTTCAAGCATGCCTAGCCACACAGCACATTGTTCAAATTGACATCTTCCAAGTCTACTTTTGCTTTCCACAAGAAATCAGCCTTCCATGAAATCTCCAAAAAACTCTTTCTAAGGAAAAAGCACTGACACTTTGTTTAAAGTAAAGCGTTTGTTTCTAATGAGGATTGATGCTAGCTGGTAATGTTGAGACTTTGGGTTTATCCAATTTAATTTGAAATTTGTAAAACTGCACGTCAATCAATCAATCAATCAATCAGCCGGGAACTAAGCTGAGAATGTTTTTAAGATGCATCTAAGAGAGTGAAGTTAATCAGTCTCTAGTAGTAAGAAAAAAATCACAATCGTTTTTGCATTGGAATAAAAGGAATAAAAGGAATACTATGAAGAAGAAGAAGAAGAAGAAGAAGAAGAAGAGAAAGAGAAGAAGAAGAAGAAGAAGAAGAAGAAGAAGAAGAAGAAGAAGAAGAAGAAGAAGAAGAAGAGAAGAAGAAGAAGGAGAAGGAGAAGGAGAAGAAGAAGAAGTGTGTTAGTTGGCAGATCACGGCTGGATTGCGGGTTCAACTCCGGCTGGGGGAGCGATAAGTCATTTTGGATAAGAGCGATTAGTCATTTTGGATAAAAGTGTCTGCTAAATTACATATATTATATTACTATATACAGTACTTACTAATAACATTGCCACTTTACCACACGTCTGGTTCATGCTAGGTAATAAAGTTGTCAGTTTCCTCATAATATTCCCATCAACTGTCTCTTTCATGTGACATTTAAACTGTTTCACTGTACTGTGACCTTTAACCTGTTTTACTGAGCTGTGACCTTTAACCTGTTTTACTGTACTGTACCCTTTAACCTGTTTTACTGTACCCTTTAACCTGTTTTACTGTACTGTACCCTTTAACCTGTTTTACTGTACTGTACCCTTTAACCTGTTTTACTGTACTGTACCCTTTAACCTGTTTTACTGTACCCTTTAACCTGTTTTACTGTACTGTACCCTTTAACCTGTTTTACTGTACTGTACCCTTTAACCTGTTTTACTGTACTGTACCCTTTAACCTGTTTTACTGTACTGTACCCTTTAACCTGTTTTACTGTACTGTACCCTTTAACCTGTTTTTACTGTACTGTACCCTTTAACCTGTTTTACTGTACTGTACCCTTTAACCTGTTTTACTGTACTGTACCCCTTTAACCTGTTTTACTGTACTGTACCTGTACCCTTTAACCTGTTTTACTGTACTGTACCCTTTAACCTGTTTTACTGTATTGTACCCTTTAACCTGTTTTACTGTACTGTACCCTTTAACCTGTTTTACTGTACCCTTTAACCTGTTTTACTGTACTGTACCCTTTTTAACCTGTTTTTACTGTACTGTACCCTTTAACCTGTTTTACTGTACTGTACCCTTTAACCTGTTTTACTGTACTGTACCCTTTAACCTGTTTTACTGTACTGTACCCTTTAACCTGTTTTACTGTACTGTACCCTTTAACCTGTTTTACTGTACTGTACTGTACCCTTTAACCTGTTTTACTGTACTGTACCCTTTTAACCTGTTTTACTGTACTGTACCCTTTAACCTGTTTTACTGTACTGTACCCCTTTAACCTGTTTTACTGTACTGTACCCTTTAACCTGTTTTACTGTACTGTACCTTTAACCTGTTTTACTGTACTGTACCCTTTAACCTGTTTTACTGTACTGTAACCTTTAACCTGTTTTACTGTACTGTACCCTTTAACCTGTTTTACTGTACTGTACCCTTTAACCTGTTTTACTGTACTGTACCCTTTAACCTGTTTTACTGTACTGTACCCTTTAACCTGTTTTTACTGTACTGTACCCTTTAACCTGTTTTACTGTACTGTACCCTTAACCTGTTTTACTGTACTGTACCCCTTTAACCTGTTTTACTGTACTGTACCCTTTAACCTGTTTTACTGTACTGTACCCTTTAACCTGTTTTTACTGTACTGTACCCTTTAACCTGTTTTACTGTACTGTACCCTTAACCTGTTTTACTGTACTGTACCCTTTAACCTGTTTTACTGTACTGTACCCTTTAACCTGTTTTTACTGTACTGTACCCTTTAACCTGTTTTACTGTACTGTACCCTTAACCTGTTTTACTGTACTGTACCCTTTAACCTGTTTTACTGTACTGTACCCTTTAACCTGTTTTACTGTACTGTACCCTTTAACCTGTTTTACTGTACTGTACCCTTTAAACCTGTTTTACTGTACTGTACCCTTTAACCTGTTTTACTACTACCCTTTAACCTGTTTTACTGTACTGTACCCTTTAACCTGTTTTACTGTACTGTACCCTTTAACCTGTTTTACTGTACTGTACCCTTTAACCTGTTTTACTGTACTGTACCCTTTAACCTGTTTTACTGTACTGTACCTTTAACCTGTTTTACTGTACTGTACCCTTTAAACCTGTTTTACTGTACTGTACCTTTAAACCTGTTTTACTGTACTGTTTTACTTTAACCTGTTTTACTGTACTGTACCCTTTAACCTGTTTAACTGTACTGTACCTTTTAACCTGTTTACTGTACCCCTTTAACCCTGTTGTTTTACTGTACTGTACCCTTTAACCTGTTTTACTGTACTGTACCCTTTAAACCTGTTTTACTACTGTACCCTTTAACCTGTTTTACTGTACTGTACCCTTTAACCTGTTTTACTGTACTGTGACCTTTAACCTGTTTACTGTACTGTACCCTTTAACCCTGTACTGTACCCTTTAACCTGTTTTACTGTACTGTACCCTTTAACCTTTTTTACTGTACTGTACCCTTTAACCTGTTTTACTGTACTGTACCCTTTAACCTGTTTTACTGTACTGTACCCTTTAACCTGTTTTACTGTACTGTACTGTACCCCTTTAACCTGTTTTACTGTACTGTACCCTTTAACCTGTTTTACTGTACTGTGACCTTTAACATGTTTTACTGTACTGTACCCTTTAACCTGTTTTACTGTACTGTACCCTTTAACCTGTTTTACTGTACTGTACCCTTTAAACTGTTTTACTGTACTGTACCCTTTAACCTGTTTTACTGTACTGTACCCTTTAACCTGTTTTACTGTACTGTACCCTTTAAACCTGTTTTACTGTACTGTACCTTTAACCTGTTTTACTGTACTGTACACTTTAACCTGTTTCATTGTACTGTGACCTTTAACCTGTTTTACTGTACTGTACCCTTTAAACTGTTTTACTGTACTGTACCCTTTAACCTGTTTTACTGTACTGTACCCTTTAACCTGTTTTACTGTACTGTACCCTTTAACCTGTTTCACTGTACTGTGACCTTTAACCTGTTTTACTGTACTGTACCCTTTAACCTGTTTTACTGTACTGTGACCTTTAACCTGTTTTACTGTACTGTACCCTTTAACCTGTTTTACTGTACTGTGACCTTTAACCTGTTTTACTGTACTGTACCCTTTAACCTGTTTTACTGTACTGTACCCTTTAACCTGTTTTACTGTACTGTACCCTTTAACCTGTTTTACTGTACTGTGACCTTTAACCTGTTTTACTGTACTGTACCCTTTAACCTGTTTTACTGTACTGTACCCTTTAACCTGTTTTACTGTACTGTGACCTTTAACCTGTTTTACTGTACTGTACCCTTTAACCTGTTTTACTGTACCCTTTAACCTGTTTTACTGTACTGTACCCTTTAACCTGTTTTACTGTACTGTACCCTTTAACCTGTTTTACTGTACTGTACCCTTTAACCTGTTTTACTGTACTGTACCCTTTAACCTGTTTTACTGTACTGTACCCTTTAACCTGTTTTACTGTACTGTACCCTTTAACCTGTTTTACTGTACCCTTTAACCTGTTTTACTGTACTGTACCCTTTAACCTGTTTTACTGTACTGTACCCTTTAACCTGTTTTACTGTACTGTACCCTTTAACCTGTTTTACTGTACTGTACCCTTTAACCTGTTTTACTGTACTGTACCCTTTAACCTGTTTTACTGTACTGTACCCTTTAACCTGTTTTACTGTACTGTACCCTTTAACCTGTTTTACTGTACTGTACCTTTAACCTGTTTTACTGTACTGTACTGTACCCTTTACCTGTTTTACTGTACTGTACCCTTTAACCTGTTTTTACTGTACTGTACCCCTTAACCTGTTTTACTGTACTGTACCCTTTAACCTGTTTTACTGTACTGTACCCTTTAACCTGTTTTACTGTACTGTACCCTTTAACCTGTTTTACTGTACTGTACCTTTAACCTGTTTTACTGTACTGTACCCTTTAACCTGTTTTACTGTACTGTACCCTTTAACCTGTTTTACTGTACTGTACCCTTTAACCTGTTTTACTGTGTACCCTTTAACCTGTTTTTACTGTACTGTACCCTTAACCTGTTTTACTGTACACTGTACCCTTTAACCTGTTTTACTGTACTGTACCCTTTAACCTGTTTTACTGTACTGTACCCTTTAACCTGTTTTACTGTACTGTACCCTTTAACCTGTTTTACTGTACTGTACCCTTTAACCTGTTTTACTGTACCCTTTAACCTGTTTTACTGTACTGTACCCTTTAACCTGTTTTACTGTACTGTACCCTTTAACCTGTTTTACTGTACTGTACCCTTTAACCTGTTTTACTGTACTGTACCCTTTAACCTGTTTTACTGTACTGTACCCTTTAACCTGTTTTACTGTACTGTACCCTTTAACCTGTTTTACTGTACTGTACCTGTTTAACCTGTTTTACTGTACTGTACTGTACCTTTAACCTGTTTTACTGTACTGTACCCTTTAACCTGTTTTACTGTACTGTACCCTTTAACCTGTTTTACTGTACTGTGACCTTTAACCTGTTTTACTGTACCCTTTAACCTGTTTTACTGTACTGTACCCTTTAACCTGTTTTACTGTACTGTGACCTTTAACCTGTTTTACTGTACTGTACCCTTTAACCTGTTTTACTGTACTGTACCCTTTAACCTGTTTTACTGTACTGTACCCTTTAACCTGTTTTACTGTACTGTACCCTTTAACCTGTTTTTACTGTACTGTACCCTTTAACCTGTTTTACTGTACTGTGACCTTTAACCTGTTTTACTGTACTGTACCCTTAACCTGTTTTACTGTACTGTACCCTTTAACCTGTTTTACTGTACTGTGACCTTTAAACCTGTTTTACTGTACTGTACTGTACCTTTAACCTGTTTTACTGTACTGTACCCTTTAACCTGTTTTACTGTACTGTACCCTTTAACCTGTTTTACTGTACTGTACCCTTTAACCTGTTTTACTGTACTGTACCCTTTAACCTGTTTTTACTGTACTGTGACCTTTAACCTGTTTTACTGTACTGTACCCTTTAACCTGTTTTACTGTACTGTACCCTTTAACCTGTTTTACTGTACTGTACCCTTTAACCTGTTTTACTGTACTGTACCCTTTAACCTGTTTTACTGTACTGTACCCTTTAACCTGTTTTACTGTACTGTACCCTTTAACCTGTTTTACTGTACTGTACCCTTTAACCTGTTTTACTGTACTGTACCCTTTAAACCTGTTTTACTGTACTGTACCTTTAACCTGTTTTACTGTACTGTACCCTTTAACCTGTTTTACTGTACTGTACCCTTTAACCTGTTTTACTGTACTGTGACCTTTAACCTGTTTTACTGTACTGTACCCTTTAACCTGTTTTACTGTACTGTACCCTTTAACCTGTTTTACTGTACTGTACCCTTTAACCTGTTTTACTGTACTGTACCTTTAACCTGTTTTACTGTACTGTACCCTTTAACCTGTTTTACTGTACCCTTTAACCTGTTTTACTGTACTGTGACCTTTAACTGTGTTTTACTGTACTGTACCCTTTAACCTGTTTTACTGTACTGTACCCTTTAACCTGTTTTACTGTACTGTACCCTTTAACCTGTTTTACTGTACTGTGACCTTTAACCTGTTTTACTGTACTGTACCCTTTAACCTGTTTTACTGTACTGTACCCTTTAACCTGTTTTACTGTACTGTTTTACTGTACTGTACCCTTAACCTGTTTTACTGTACTGTACCCTTTAACCTGTTTTACTGTACTGTGACCTTTAACCTGTTTTACTGTACTGTACCCTTTAACCTGTTTTACTGTACTGTACCCTTTAACCTGTTTTACTGTACTGTGACCTTTAACCTGTTTTACTGTACTGTACCCTTTAACCTGTTTTTTACTGTACTGTACCCTTTAACCTTTACCCTGTTTTACTGTACTGTACCTTTAACCTGTTTTACTGTACTGTACCCTTTAACCTGTTTTGTACTGTACTGTACCCTTTAACCTGTTTTACTGTTTGTACCCTTTAACCTGTTTTACTGTACTGTACACTTTTAACCTGTTTTACTGTACTGTACCCTTTAACCTGTTTTACTGTACTGTACCCTTTACCTGTTTTACTGTACTGTACCCTTTAAACTGTTTTACTGTACTGTACCCTTTACCTGTTTTACTGTACTGTACCCTTTAAACCTGTTTTACTGTACTGTACACTTTAACCTGTTTTACTGTACTGTACCCTTTAACCTGTTTTACTGTACTGTTTTACTGTACTGTACCCTTTAACCTGTTTTACTGTACTGTACCCTTTAACTGTTTTACTGTACTGTACCCTTAAACCTGTTTTAAACTGTTTTAACTGTGACCCTTTAACCTGTTTTACTGTACTGTACCTTTAACCTGTTTTACTGTACTGTGACCTTTAACCTGTTTTACTGTACTGTACCCTTAACCTGTTTTGTACTGTACTGTGACCTTTTAACCTGTTTACTGTACTGTACCCTTTAACCTGTTTTACTGTACTGTACCCTGTTTTACTACCTGGTTTTACTGTACTGTACCCTTTAACCTGTTTTACTGTACTGTACCCTTTAACCTGTTTTACTGTACCCTTTAACCTGTTTTACTGTACTGTACCCTTTAACCTGTTTTACTGTACTGTACCATTTAACCTGTTTTACTGTACTGATCAGTATGTCTATATCATGATTCTATTAACATTCACACTCTTTAATTGAGGAACACGTACCACACGTTGGCAGAGACCCTATGGGTCACATTGATCTACATATCTGTATGCAGCACGGTGTGCCTACCTGTCCAATCCTGCGGGAGGAGTCCTACTGTGTTAGAAAGGAGATTCATAACATCATTTAATTTCATTCATTTCCATTGGCCCTGATCTACCGGGACACTACTGGACTCTGCTGACTACTGGACTCTACTGACTACTGGACTCAACTACCTACTGGACTCTACTGACTACTGGACTCTACTGACTACTGGACTCTACTGACTACTGGACTCTGCTGACTACTGGACTCTACTGACTACAGGACTCTACTGACTACTGGACTCTACTGACTACTGGACTCTGCTGACTACTGGACTCTACTGACTACTGGACTCTGCTGACTACTGGACTCTGCTGACTACTGGACTCTACTGACTTCTGGACTCTACTGACTACTGGACTCTGCTGACTACTGGACTCTGCTGACTACTGGACTCTGCTGACTACTGGACTCTACTGACTACTGACTACTGACTACTGACTCTACTGACTACTGGACTCTGCTGACTACTGGACTCTGCTGACTACTGGACTCTGCTGACTACTGGACTCTGCTGACTACTGGACTCTACTGACTACTGGACTCTACTGACTACTGGACTCTGCTGACTACTGGACTCTGCTGACTACTGGACTCTACTGACTACTGGACTCTACTGACTACTGGACTCTACTGACTACTGGACTCTACTGACTACTGAACTCTACTTACTACTGACTCTACTGACTACTGAACTCTACTGACTACTGGACTCTGCTGACTACTGGACTCTACTGACTCTACTGTCTCTCTCTCTCTCTCTCTCTCTCTCTCTCTCTCTCTCTCTCTCTCTCTCTCTCTCTCTCTCTCTCTCTCTCTCTCTCTCTCTCTCTCTCTCTCTCTCTCTCTCTCTCTCTCTCTCTCTCTCTCTCTCTCTCTCTCTCTCTCTCTCTCTCTCTCTCTCTCTCTCTCTCTCTCTCTCTCTCTCTCTCTCTCTCTCTCTCTCTCTCTCTCTCTCTCTCTCTCTCTCTCTCTCTCTCTCTCTCTCTCTCTCTCTCTCTCTCTCTCTCTCTCTCTCTCTCTCTCTCTCTCTCTCTCTCTCTCTCTCTCTCTCTCTCTCTCTCTCTCTCTCTCTCTCTCTCTCTCTCTCTCTCTCTCTCTCTCTCTCTCTCTCTCTCTCTCTCTCTCTCTCTCTCTCTCTCTCTCTCTCTCTCTCTCTCTCTCTCTCTCTCTCTCTCTCTCTCTCAATCCCTCTCTCTCTCTATCCCTCTTTCTCGATCTCTATCAATCATTCTCTCCTTCTCTTTCTTTCTCTATCTAGCTCTCTCATTTCTCTTTAATTCTCTCTCTATATCTTGCCTATCTCTTTCTTTCCCTCTCTTTCTAGTACCCTTTCCCTCGCTCTATCTCTCCCTCTCTCTTTCCATTGTGTTTCTGAACATAGTTTCATCAATAACCTCTTTATTTTTTTCTTCATCTTTTAAGTACCCAGGGGGTAACAGATTTCCAAAGTCACTTTCAGTCCGACATCATTTGTGTGGGTAGGCTGCACCACGGGGGAATAGAAGCTTATATCACACGGACCTTAATTGCAGTGTAGAAACACACAGTGTGAATTCCAGGCAGTCTATAGATCAACCAGTTCCCAACTGTGAATTTGTAAAAATTTGAAATGTATGAAGATCACATCCCCAGATATATTGCTTTTAAATCTTAATGTGAATATCGTTTTTTGGGGGCAATATGTTTTAAAAGCTTAGTTTTAGTGGATATTTTTATTATAAAGTCTGTTCCAAGAAGGGAGTTTTAAGGTGTTGTTTTAGTAAAGCAATATGTTTTAGTTAAGCAATATGTTTTAGTAAAGCAATATGTTTTACTTAAGCAATATGTTTTAGTTAAGCAATACGTTTTAGTAAAGCAATATTTTTAGTTAAGCAATATGTTTTAGTTAAGCAATACGTTTTAGTTAAGCAATATGTTCTTTAAGTGAATAATTTGGTTCAAGTAGAGAGTTTTGCAAAGATTTTTTTTTAAATTTTTCAAGCAATATGTTCTTCAAGTGAATCAGAGTTTTGAGTCTTCTTTATGCGAATAAATATGTTCTTCAAGTGAATGAACGTTTTGGCTGTTCTTCAAGTGTATAGAACAGAAGTTTGGGACCCGTTCAATCGTAATCATTATTCCCCGTGCAGGGAGAAGCCATCTTGTAACATTATTTTGTTGAGTAAATGTCTTAGACAGAACTAGCATTCCCTTTTGATTCCAGTTGGAGGAGCGACTATTGGCAACTCAAACTAGGGTGTGTGTCCCAAATGTCACCCACATTGCAGATACCGTGCTCTAGTCTGAAAGTAATGCCATTTAGGGTGCTATTTAGGATGCACAATTAAATGCAATCAGTAAAGCGATTTGATCCTAGTGCTTAACCTTTACCCTTCCTTTGCACACCATTGATCAACTGCAGATTAAATGTGTGGCCCGGAATGCAATCAACAAAGCAAGTATTTTATCCTCCTGTTCTCCACAGATTATTATTGCTGTGAGATTACACCTAATGAATTTATGATACGGCCATCAATAACATGCTGTTCCAGAAGGGAGGGGGGTTATTCAATCTACCCTAATATATTCACTGTTACAACAACCTTAATATTCCTCGTAGAATGTCGATTAAAGGGCTTTTGCTTTTGTAATCAGTCTTGACACAATAAAAATGAAGTCAAACTCAATGGATGAAAAATAAAATACATAAACTTTTTCCCCCTTTTTTAATAATTTATTCAACGTTTCCTCCATATATTTTCACATGAGCATTTGCATCGTAATGGAGTTTTACTATCACTAATGAATAAAGCTTATTTTCAAAATGGTCTCTACGACTCGGCATTCACTCCATAAATCATGCAAATGGAAAATTACTCAATTGTTAATTTGAGTTAAAAGTTGGGTTGGTTTAGCCCCTGATTTTAATGCCTTTAGAGAAATTAGGTTTGGCGAGGCTGGGTTATTTTTGCCCCTGGTAATTGGTTGATTTTCCTTTAGAAAATAACAGGCCTTTATGACATACAATTTGTGCTTCTCCGTTCCCTTGTTGTAGAAAGACATATAGGGTGAGTTGCTGAGCTTACACAGTTTACTGATGACACAATTCCCTTTAGGCATGTTAGACAGGAAACACGTTATGCGCTAACCAACCAACTGTCATAACTAAACAACTGTGTCGTCGGTAGAGTGTTGTATTAGCTATGTAAAAATATATGAGAGTACCATAGCTCTCATTGTAGTAAAAATGCCATTCCTACAGATGTAGGATCTTAATTTGATCAACCTGGGTCAGGAGAACTTTCCTGGAATTTAGGGCATTTTAAAAGGTATACTAAAAAAGAGTTCTGAAGTTTGTAATTTGCACTTTTAAATTTCAGACTTGATTTTCCCTTACGAAAAATGTATCAACCCCTACAATAATGCACATGACCTTTCACATTTCCTGTTGCTGCAGGATTATTTTCCTGCTGTAGCAAACTGGCTCAAATTAAGATCCTACATCTGTATCACCTAAAAATCATGTTAATTGGTATCTAGTTTGAGACACAGAGGTTGCATCCCAAATGCCACCCTTTTTCCTATAAGTCTACTACTACTTTTGATCAGAGCCCCATGGGAGAGGAGGGGGAGGAGGAGGAGGAGGAGGAGGAGGAGGAGGAGGAGGAGGAGGAGGAGGAGGAGGAGGAGGAGGAGGAGGAGGAGGAGAGTAGAGGGGGATGAGGAGGAGGAGGAGGAAGAGGAGGAAGAGGAGGAGGATAGGGAGGGAGGAAGATGAGGAGGAGGTGGAGGAATAGGAGGAGGAGGAGGAGGTGGAGGAAGAGGAGGAGGAGGAGGAGGAGGGGAGGAGGAGGAGGAGGAGAGGAGGAGGAGGAGGGAGGAGGAGGAGGAGGAAGGAGGAGGAGGAGGAGGAGGAGGAGGAGGAGGAGGAGGAGGAGAGGAGCATGTCACAATGTAGCCTGTTTACTGTGTTAACAACGAGGAGTAGCTCAAATTCAGCTTTGAGTTTTTGAAATCTCTTTGCCGAACGGAATACATTTTTTCTTTCCCTGTGTGTGTGGATGCAGACTAGCCAGGCCCGGGGATAGGAGGTGTATTGAGATGTAGTCCCCATGTCCTCTCCCAAGCTTGTCTTTGGCCCGTGGTAATGACTGCTCGGAGCCTTACTGTGATCTCACGGCTCACAGACGGTGGCATGGCATCTCCTATCCACTAGGCTCCACAAGCCTCCACCATGGAAATCCAACAAAGGACAATACTATGGAGGCATTCCTTTATGGTGGGAAAACTACCTGCCCAATTAACTTGCTGTTTTAAGTTGCATTACGTCTGTCACGTCCTGGCTCTGGGACTCTGTTATGTTGAGCCAGGGTGTGTAGTTTCTATGTGTTTGTGTTCTAGGTTCTGTATCTAGCTCATGTGTTTCTGTGTTGGCCGGGGTGGTTCTCAATCAGAGGCAACGAGGGTCAGCTGTTGCTTGTTGTCTCTGATTGGGACACATACATAGGCAGCCTGTTTTCCACAGTGTATTGTGGGATCTTGTTCCGTGTATGGTTTGTGTCTGTTACCAAGGACTTCACGTATCGTTTTGTTGTTTTTGTTCGTGTGGTGAATATAATAATAAAGTATGTTCGCATTCCACGCTGCGCATTGGTCCAATCCTTTTGACGACCGTGACAACGTCGAATGAACCCACTACATTAGATGAAACTAATATCACCCATCCCTGTAGTCAGATATCTATACATTAGATTAAACTAATATCACCATCCCTGTAGTCAGATATCTATACATTAGATTAAACTAATATCACCATCCCTGTAGTCAGATATCTATACATTAGATTAAACTAATATCACCATCCCTGTAGTCAGATATCTATACATTAGATTAAACTAATATCACCATCCCTGTAGTCAGATATCTATACATTAGATTAAACTAATATCACCATCCCTGTAGTCAGATATCTATACATTAGATTAAACTAATATCACCATCCCTGTAGTCAGATATCTATACATTAGATTAAACTAATATCACCATCCCTGTAGTCAGATATCTATACATTAGATTAAACTAACATCACCATCCCTGTAGTCAGATATCTATACATTAGATTAAATTAATATCACCATCCCTGTAGTCAGATATCTATACATTAGATTAAATTAATATCACCATCCCTGTAGTCAGATATCTATACATTAGATTAAACTAATATCACCATCCCTGTAGTCAGATATCTATACATTAGATTAAACTAATATCTCCATCCCTGTAGTCAGATATCTATACATTAGATTATACTAATATCACCATCCCTGTAGTCAGATATCTATACATTAGATTAAACTAACATCACCATCCCTGTAGTCAGATATCTATACATTAGATTAAATTAATATCACCATCCCTGTAGTCAGATATCTATACATTAGATTAAATTAATATCACCATCCCTGTAGTCAGATATCTATACATTAGATTAAATTAATATCACCATCCCTGTAGTCAGATATCTATACATTAGATTAAACTAATATCACCATCCCTGTAGTCAGATATCTATACATTAGATTAAACTAATATCACCATCCCTGTAGTCAGATATCTATACATTAGATTAAACTAACATCACCATCCCTGTAGTCAGATATCTATACATTAGATTAAACTAATATCACCATCCCTGTAGTCAGATATCTATACATTAGATTAAACTAATATCACCATCCCTGTAGTCAGATATCTATACATTAGATTAAACTAATATCACCATCCCTGTAGTCAGATATCTATACATTAGATTAAACTAATATCACCCATCCCTGTAGTCAGATATCTATACATTAGATTAAACTAATATCACCATCCCTGTAGTCAGATATCTATACATTAGATTTTAACTAATATCACCATCCCTGTAGTCAGATATCTATACATTAGATTAAACTAATATCACCATCCCTGTAGTCAGATATCTATACATTAGATTAAACTAATATCACCCATCCCTGTGGAACGCACCAGGACCACATTTCCTTCCCAAGCTTAGATTTCACCTCTCAGCCGACACTAACTAATTGAAATCCAAATTCCATTTTTTGGAGCCCAGTCACTCTGCAGCTCTGAAATGTTCCCTGTCGTTTCACCTTTTTGACTGAATTAAAATGGAATTAGCGGTAATTGGGAAGGCTTTGGGGATTACTTTATTTAAACAGGAAGTATTTCTATGAACACCTGAACGACGAGACGGGGCCGATAAGCACTTTCCATTAAAATCCCCTCCAGACAAGACGGCAGCCAAGCATTACAGAGAGGTAAGGAGCTTTTAGTCCTTCATATGCTAATAATTGGACAGGGAGTTTTCACCGGCTTCCTCCTCAGTGACATTTGATTTGGAGAAGATTGATAAATTAACAAGCAACACCAGTGCCATGGCAGGCAGGCAGACACCCAGAGTTAAAATGGCCCCCTTGATTAATATGAAAAGTTGATTGAATTTCATGAGTAGGAGGTTGGTTGGTTGGTTGCTTCAGAAATACATGACTGTGTTGAATGAGGTTGAGACATTAGCACTTGGCGGATTTTCTACCCACAAACGTCTCGCATTACCAGGTGTACAAGTTATATTTGTTACACGCTGGTTTAAGCGTCATTTTTTTTTTTTTTTTGGGACTGCACGTATCGCCCCAGCACGGAACCAAGCAAGTTGTCGTGTTGGAACTAGTCGGTTCTAAGTGAATTGTATTATTTACAAGTTGGTAATAAAACACCCAAGGAGAGAAGGTTGTTGTGGCCTCCTTTCCCGGGCGAGCCCCCAGCCGCTGAGTTTTTGGAACGATTGGTATCTACGTTAAACATTTTAAAAGAACACAAGGCCATTATTAGAAATATTAACATTTTAGAAGAACACAAGCCCATAATTAGAAATATTAACATTTTAGAAGGAAAAATTAATGTTTGGAACTACAGTATGAGTTCATACCTCCTCCTGCTCTTCCTCCTCCTCCTCTTCCTCCTCCTCCTCGTCCTCCTCCTCCTTTTCTACCTTAGACATGTTGAAGTCTTGACATCTTTAGTCAACACAACTGTCGCTTCAGTAGATTTGACTTCATGGCTGTGAGTTTCTAAGTTGAG
>CM072220.1:81708575-81711075 GCA_036851935.1 Coregonus suidteri
GAGATTGTAGACTATGGTGGTGAGGTCTGGGTAACCTGGTTATTAATCTGGGTAGACGGTAAGAGATAGTAGACTATGGTGGTGAGGTCTGGGTAACCTGGTTATTAATCTGGGTAGACGGTAAGAAACAGTAGACTATGGTTGTGAGGTCTGGGTAACCTGGTTATTAATCTGGGTAGACGGTAAGAGATAGTAGACTATGGTGGTGAGGTCTGGGTAACCTGGTTATTAATCTGGGTAGACGGTAAGAGATAGTAGACTATGGTGGTGAGGTCTGGGTAACCTGGTTATTAATCTGGGTAGACGGTAAGAGATAGTAGACTATGGTGGTGAGGTCTGGGTAACCTGGTTATTAATCTGGGTAGACGGTAAGAGACAGTAGACTATGGTGGTGAGGTCTGGGTAACCTGGTTATTAATCTGGGTAGACGGTAAGAGACAGTAGACTATGGTGGTGAGGTCTGGGTAACCTGGTTATTAATCTGGGTAGACGGTAAGAGATAGTAGACTATGGTGGTGAGGTCTGGTTAACCTGGTTATTAATCTGGGTAGACGGTAAGAGACAGTAGACTATGGTGGTGAGGTCTGGGTAACCTGGTTATTAATCTGGGTAGACGGTAAGAGATAGTAGACTATGGTGGTGAGGTCTGGGTAACCTGGTTATTAATCTGGGTAGACGGTAAGAGATAGTAGACTATGGTGGTGAGGTGTGGGTAACCTGGTTATTAATCTGGGTAGACGGTAAGAGATAGTAGACTATGGTGGTGAGGTCTGGGTAACCTGGTTATTAATCTGGGTAGACGGTAAGAGATAGTAGACTATGGTGATTAGGTCTGGGTAACCTGGTTATTAATCTGGGTAGACGGTAAGAGATAGTAGACTATGGTGGTGAGGTCTGGGTAACTGGTTATTAATCTGGGTAGACGGTAAGAGATAGTAGACTATGGTGGTGAGGTCTGGGTAACCTGGTTATTAATCTGGGTAGACGGTAAGAGATAGTAGACTATGGTGGTGAGGTCTGGGTAACCTGGTTATTAATCTGGGTAGACGGTAAGAGATAGTAGACTATGGTGGTGAGGTCTGGGTAACCTGGTTATTAATCTGGGTAGACGGTAAGAGATAGTAGACTATGGTGGTGAGGTCTGGGTAACCTGGTTATTAATCTGGGTAGACGGTAAGAAACAGTAGACTATGGTGGTGGGGTCTGGGTAACCTGGTTATTAATCTGGGTAGACGGTAAGATATAGTAGACTATGGTGGTGAGGTCTGGGTAACCTGGTTATTAAAGTGGGTAGATGGTAAGAGATTGTAGACTATGGTGGTGAGGTCTGGGTAACCTGGTTATTAATCTGGGTAGACGGTAAGAGATAGTAGACTATGGTGGTGAGGTCTGGGTAACCTGGTTATTAATCTGGGTAGACGGTAAGAAACAGTAGACTATGGTTGTGAGGTCTGGGTAACCTGGTTATTAATCTGGGTAGACGGTAAGAGATAGTAGACTATGGTGGTGAGGTCTGGGTAACCTGGTTATTAATCTGGGTAGACGGTAAGAGATAGTAGACTATGGTGGTGAGGTCTGGGTAACCTGGTTATTAATCTGGGTAGACGGTAAGAGATAGTAGACTATGGTGGTGAGGTCTGGGTAACCTGGTTAATAATCTGGGTAGACGGTAAGAGACAGTAGACTATGGTGGTGAGGTCTGGGTAACCTGGTTATTAATCTGGGTAGACGGTAAGAGACAGTAGACTATGGTGGTGAGGTCTGGGTAACCTGGTTATTAATCTGGGTAGACGGTAAGAGACAGTAGACTATGGTGGTGAGGTCTGGGTAACCTGGTTATTAATCTGGGTAGACGGTAAGAGATAGTAGACTATGGTGGTGAGGTCTGGGTAACCTGGTTATTAATCTGGGTAGACGGTAAGAGACAGTAGACTATGGTGGTGAGGTCTGGGTAACCTGGTTATTAATCTGGGTAGACAGTAAGAGATAGTAGACTATGGTGGTGAGGTCTGGGTAACCTGGTTATTAATCTGGGTAGACGGTAAGAGATAGTAGACTATGGTGGTGAGGTCTGGGTAACCTGGTTATTAATCTGGGTAGACGGTAAGAGATAGTAGACTATGGTGGTGAGGTCTGGGTAACCTGGTTATTAATCTGGGTAGACGGTAAGAGATAGTAGACTATGGTGGTGAGGTCTGGGTAACCTGGTTATTAATCTGGGTAGACGGTAAGAAACAGTAGACTATGGTGGTGGGGTCTGGGTAACCTGGTTATTAATCTGGGTAGACGGTAAGATATAGTAGACTATGGTGGTGAGGTCTGGGTAACCTGGTTATTAAAGTGGGTAGATGGTAAGAGATTGTAGACTATGGTGGTGAGGTCTGGGTAACCTGGTTATTAATCTGGGTAGACGGTAAGAGATAGTAGACTATGGTGGTGAGGTCTGGGTAACCTGGTTATTAATCTGGGTAGACGGTAAGAAACAGTAGACTATGGTTGT